>QANZ01046080.1:0-21239 GCA_003254925.1 Chamaecrista fasciculata | reverse complement strand
AAGGTACCTATATATATATATATATATATATATGAACTCTTTCACTTGCAACTCATGACCCTTTTTCATACATATGTCACGTTTATATATCTTCAAATCCTTATATAATTTTAATCATAAGCTTTGTTTGAAAATTTTACAGGAAATCGTGAGCGTGTACAATGCCGCAGTACGAGATTTGGAAAATCACTTTGTTGTTGATCCTTTGTTTTTGGTTTATTCCGACAGGAATTATCTATTTAAGAACGGGTAGATCTCTTGTCTTGCATGGACATATACCTCGACTTCAATTGGAATCAGCTTCTGTGAGACATCTCCATTATTCTACTTCACCCACACCTTTTTTCAATGCCACCATGGATGCTCATTTTTCCCTCAAAAATAAAAACAATGTAACATTTGTTTATGAAAATAGCAATGTGAGTATGTTGTATGAGAACTCCAATATTGGCAATGGTGTATTAGGCAATGGAGCTTTGAAGGCCCATGAAACTAAAAGAATCAATATTACATTCAACTTGTGGTCCAATAATAATAATAATTTATTTTTTAGTGGTGGTACTCATAATCTCACTAATGATATTGTTTCAGACTCATTAAATATAACTACTTATGCACAACTCAATGGTTTCTTCCATTTGAAGAGGTTGTTCGTGAAGTTCCAAAAGAATAGCACTGGTGCTCAAGGGGCTTGTAGTTTTCGTCTCAATTTCACCTCACATTCAATCTACAATCTCCAATGCCCATAGATAGCATTTTTGTTTTTATTGTTTTGATTTATGTTCTCTTCTGTTTTGTTTGATTGAGTTTTATTTGTTTTTGAGATCGGAGTGGTTTTATATGATTTGTGAGTCTCTTAGAGCATAAGTTTAACCATGATCATTTTTTATAGTTATTATGTTTAATTATGACTACTACCTCTATCAAAATTGTCTATGGTTCATTAAGTCTATTAATCTCAGTTCATGTTAACGTTATATATATCTTTTTTTGCATATTTTTAATATATCATAAGTTCAAAACAGAATTTTGAGCAAACCCGAGGGATCAAAATAGGACTTTGGCCTTTAATTTATTACTATAAAACTTTCATACAAATAGGGAGTCAAACACATAAAAATTAATAGTTAGGATCTTAAAATAGTATTTTAGCAAAGATTTTCGTCAAATTTTAGACGGAAATATACCTCAGGACCCTTTTTGTTAATAGGGCAAACCACAAGCCCTTAGTTGCGACTCACATTGACCCTATCTGTAAATGGGTCAAACCACAAGAGCCTTTTGTGTAATTTACCCTATTATTTATGTTGTTAACCATTTTGACTTGGGAGCATAGTATAAAAAACCGAACCGGACCGGGCGGTTCAATCGGTGAACCGGCGAACCGTACACCTGGCCGGTCCAGAAAAACAATACCGTTTATGCAGTTGACCCGGCCAATCACCGGTGAACCGTGAACCGGTTTGACCCGTCAAAGTTTGCAAAATTACATATTGACCCCAAAAATTTTCAAAAAATTACAAATTAGTCCCTGGATACATATTCTCTAGGGACTAAAATGAAAACTTCAAAAAAATTTTGGGGTCAATATGTAATATTTACAAAATTTGTTATGGTTAAAATTGCAAAATAGCTCCAAATGATACTAAAGTGTTTAATTTTTACTTTATATTTAAATTATTGTAAGATATTAATGTGTATTTAATGAATATATATATTTGGAAATGTATTTTTTAAGTAAACCGGCTCAACCGGTTGAACCAGTGATCCAACGGTTGAATTAATGGCCTGTTTGTTGTTGTGAGCTCTCACAGCTCTTGTTTGTCTACTAAATTAGAGGTTCCAAATGTTTAGGCAAGGTAAGTTGTTATTGATTTTGTATATTTTAAAGAAATAGAGACATGTAAGGGTTTAAAGATGTAGGGAGACAAAAATAGATAAATATTAGAATAATTTCATGTGATTTATTTTTTTATTTTATTAATATCGTTTTTTTATAGATAATATTGACAAATTTAACTTGTAAACAAATGGTTTAGTTGTAATTGGCACCATATGGACGAGATGGATAAAGAAATCTATGAATATAGAATGAGACATTGGACAATTAAAATAATTCCGTTATTAGTGTGGTTTACGAACTAATTTGGATTGTAAATTAACATTTCAATATATAAATATATTTTAATACACTAGTATGCTCATAAAACAAAATACACTAGCATGAAGCTTTCCATTTCAAAGGAAGTATTGAAAAAAAAAATAAGCCATAAATTTTAAAAAAAGAAAATATAAAGTAAACTAATAGTCTAACACATAATATATATAAGTATAACACCACTAGTATAATAAAGTAGTCGACAATCTGCAATATAAGAAATTTCACATAAAATGTTAAGTATTTTAAGATATTTTAATATTTATTTATAAAATATATAAAAATTATTTTGTACCATACAATTTATATTCTCATTTTTATAACATTTAAATAAATAAAACTATAATTAATTCATTATTTTTAATATTAAATTTTTTTATATGTAATTTTTTATTTTTTAAAAATATAACTTTTATTGGCTCAATCCTTAAACCTTAAGTCAGTACCTTAATTGATTGAATAACCAATCCAACTTTTAAAACATTTGTAAAGTATTCTATGAATGTATTTAATTTGTATGCAATTTAGGGCTCCGTTCGTTTTTATTTATAATCTTCTTATAATTTAAGTGATTGTTGGTTGATATATTGTTTGGGTAATTGTTGCTTATTGTTCATTATTAAGTGTGAAATTATTGAAATGGGTATGTAATGATTGTGGTTGGTAGATAGAAAGATAAGGAAATTGATAAATTATACAGGAGTAGAAATGAAAGAGAAAGTTGAAAAAAGTGAAATGTGATTTTTTAAAAAAACATGATTATTTGGATGAGATGATTGATTATTTAATAATCTGATTATTTCACTATTTTCCTCAGGATTTGTAATAATCGGATTTTTTAGAAAGCTCATTTTGAGTTGATTATTTGGGATTGGTCTATTTGATTATTTTTACATCTTAAGATTACGATGACCTAATACCGCCCAAATAAAATATATATTAGCTTACACTTATTTTTTGATTCTTCATTTTGTTTTGACTCAACAAATCATTCGCCATAAAAAAAAGGTAAGAATCGGTTGAAAAGAAAAACTAGAAATGGTTACCAATTTGGTCCCTGATATCAAATGCAACGATTTTGCTCTATCCAATTTTGCTCTATCCAATTTTGTTAAAAAGATATGTTTTTCCCAAATAATATAATTTTGGCATCTAATAATCTTTTCTGAGTTTATAAAATAGCTCGTAATAAATCAAATAAAAGTTAACACTATGTCGAATCATCCCGAAATTGGCATGAATTATTTTTTCCATGATTATTTTGCAAATTTAATATATATATATATATAATTTTATATGATTTTTCCGTCTTTTATATATATATATATATATATATAACTTCCGTTGATCGGAATGAAAAATTAGTCTACCGATTTGTCAATGGAACTATGGGGTGGTAAATTGGTCCACCGAACTAGCATTTTGGTCCACCAAGAATGACCAATCTTCCCTAGTCCAAAAATTTGGTGGACCGATATGAAAAATTAGGCCACCAATTTGCCACGGGATGTTTGGGATACACAATTCGGTGTACCGTTTTTCTAATAATCAGTTCACCATTCATCTGGGAATTATGAAGTTCATCATTTTGGCCCTTCTGATCTTACGATCCTCTATCCTATCTATCATGTGCCCCTTCTGATTTTTAACAAGATCCCGATCTTGATTATCTTGGTCATCAACCATTATTTGAAATCAAATTTTTTTAATATGTTGATTGAATTTGTTTTTGAAATTTATATAGTTAATATTTTAAATAAGAGTGATAAAATTTTTTTGTAATAATAAAAATATAATATTAATTAATATGTAAATAAAAAAATAAATTATTATTATTATTTTTTTAAATATTAAAAAATAACTAAAAGTAAAAGATTAATTATAATAATTTTAAAAAATATATTAAAAAAATTAAGTGAAAGGTGATGTGATAGAGAAAAGTTGTTGTACCTGGCCAAAAAAAAAAAGAGATATTGTTGTAGGTGTAATAAATGAAGGATAATGTAAAATGACTAAAATACCAATTTTATATATATATGAATATGTATTAGAGTATAGGTAATTATAGGTATATATATAGGGGTATAATTGTAATTGAGTGTGTTTGATTATTAAAAAAATCAAGATTATAATTTGAGTGGAAAATTTTTTAAAACGAACATGATTATTGAATTATAATCAAATCTGATTTGATTAAGAGTTGAAAACCAACTGAGCCTTACGTTGATTAAAAAAATTCTCAAGAAATTTATGTAATTTACATGTCTTTTTTAATTAATTTTCGGACTCACAATATGATTAATTTTTAAATCTAATATAAGAAAAAGAAAGGTGACAAAGAAATTTGTAAGTTTAAGGACACACTTGTCCATTTTTTTGGGCCAGACAGGAATGGACACACTTGAATTATTTTCAAATATATAAAAAAAAGGCCCAAGTATTAATTTTGTTCCCAAACTTTACACCACCTGATAATTTTGTCTCCAATCTTTTTTTGTTGTCAATTTTGTTTCTAATGTTTTACGTTATTCTCAATTTTATCATTTAACTAACTTCTTTCAATAAATTAACGACAAATTGCATCTTTTTTTTCAATCTAAGTTAGGATTTGAGTTTATTTTTTATCAATTTTACATTACATATCATTAGTCTATGTTAATATTTGACTAAGATAAAAATAAATGATAAAATTGACCAAAATGTGAAACATTGAGGACAAAATTGACGACAAAAAAAAGATTAGGAACGAAATTCACAATAAATTTAGAAACAAAATTAGTACTTTTGCCTAAAAATAAACTGACAGAGTTTTTTTTTTCTTGGTTAGAAATCAAATCATTCAGAATTTTGATCTACAAATTAATCGCCTAAAAAGTAACTTCTTTTATGGAAGGCGACAAAAAATTTAATTAATCGACTCACAAATTATATCGTGAGAAATTTCAATCAACTAAAAATTAATTCAACATGTAATTAATTCTATGCCAATTTACAAATTTATATAAATCTTATTAATGTCTATGATTTTACTTTTAATTAATAGATTGAATCAAGATTCATAGATGGACCCATTATGCTGCCAATGATCTTGGCCACATGTCTGTTTTCTTCTACAACTTAAAGTAATATCTAATCAATTTTAGGTTAATTAATTAAAAAAGATCATTCATACATAATGTGAGAATCAATGAGTTAAAAAATGGAAATTAATTAAGAAAAAAGTTACTTTTTAATTCTTAAATTTATTAATCAACGAAACATTCTTTAAATAATCAAAATATATGATTTAGTTTTTGAAATATTAGAAAATCATTAAATGATTCAGTCTATGAACCAAATTCAGTGAAAAAAATAAAAAATATAAATTCAATATAAATTTAAAGATGTACAAATTCAATTTAAATTTAAAGATCAATTTGTTGATAATTACAATATTCTAAAAAGTAGATCATGTATTTCAATTATTATAATGCCTATTTGTTAAGTTTCTTGTTTGGCCTGGCAATTTGTAAAATTAATATAAGTTCAAAGATATAAAAAAATTGTCATTAATCAATGAGGCCTTATCATGGCTTTGTTTTGTTACATTTTCTTCTAGAACTTAGTATCTAATTAATTTTGTGGTGAATCCATAATTATGCATGCTCAAAAATGAAAATAAAATAAAAGATTAGGCTAATTAAATAAAAGATCACCCATACAGAATCAATGAGTGAGTATAATTGAAAATTAATCCTTGTAACCTTGTAAAGCCAATAATTTGTTGATGCCTTTGTTTAATGAGTAATGAGCCAATCATAACAAAGAAGGAATATAAAAGTTAATTTTTTTTATAAAATCAATCATTGAAAAAATAAGCAATTAAAATATGTGATTGAAAGAAACTTTATTACAAAGATAATTAAAATTCTTCCATAATTTATTATATTCATATATGCCTAGAGAAAAAAAAAGGCTATATATACATATATATATATATGTTTGAGCACCCAACCCAGTAAAAAGCATATTACTTAAACTGAAACGTGATTGTTACTGTTAATTAAGGTACGTATATATATATACATAAAAACTCTTTCACTTACAACTCATGATCCTTTTTCATACATATTTCACGTACATATATCTTTAAATTCTTATATAATTTTGATCATAAGCGTTGTTTAAAGATTTTACAGAAAGTCGAGATGTGTACAATGGATGTCTTACAAGTCGTGTTTGGTGCAATGGAGTTCTTCGAAGAATACTTAAACAAATACAAAATCAGGCTGTGCATTTTTGTGGGGATCCTCTGTCTTGCGGTTATTCCGGCAACGGTCACCTATTTTGGGGTTCGTAGATCAAACGTCTTGCATGGACATATGCCTCTATTTCGATTGGAATCTGCTTCTGTGAGACATCTCGATTATTCTACTTCACCCACGTCTTTTTTCAACTTCACCATGGATGCTCATTTTTCTCTCAAAAATGAAAACCCTATAACATTTATTTATGACAATAGCACTGTGAGTGTGCGGTATGACAACTCCAATATTGGCGATGGTGTATTAGGCGGTGGCACTTTAAAGGGTGGTGAAACTAAAGGAATCAACATTACTTTCAACGTGTCGACCAATAATAATAACTTATTTTTAAGTGGTGGGACTAATAATCTCACTAATGATATTGTTTCAGACTCATTAAATCTCACTACTCATGCACAACTCAATGGTGTCTTCCATTTCAATAGGTTCAAAATAAAGTTCGAAAAGAGAGACAGTGTTAAAAGGGCTTGTAGTTTTCGTCTCCACTTCACCTCCCATTCAATCTACAATATCCAATGCCCATAGATAGCATTTTTGTTTTTACTTTTTGATTTATGTTCTCGTCTTTTCTATTTGACTGAGTTTTATTTGTATTTCCAAGACCAAAGTGGTTTTATATGATTTGTGAGCCTCTTAGACTATATAAGTTTGACCATGGTCAATTTTTGGTAGTTATTTTTAATTATGAGAACTTCTATCAAAATTGTCTATGATTCATTCGTTCTATTAATCTTAGTAACAATTTATATCTTTTTTGCATATTCTCATATCATAAGTTCAATATTACTGTTATTTCTATTGCAATATGTATGTAATCAATAATCATCAAGTAAAACTGGAAAGAATGTTAACTATTAGAATACCAAAAAGTATCCCATGAATAATGTGCATGTGCTAATTGAAGTCATTATTTGGAAAAGGAAGCAAGGGTTTATACTATAATTTTCAAGTAATTAACAATATAATGGTTTCTTTCAACTTGTGGTTGAAGTTCGTTTTGAGTTTTATTAAGCCTCCAGTTTGCTAAATCTGTGAAGTTTAGTTATTGTTAATTAATAAATAGCCAAATTTCATGGTGGAAAGGAGATAAAATAGATATCATCAAATTCTCAAACCAAAAACTAGCAAGTCACTTAGAATAAAGAAAAATGTACTTCTTTTTCGGTGAATCATTAATATGATGCGATATTGATCCATTTCAGACATAATGCGATATTATTGTCATGATGTAAAACACAAATAACTTTAAGGTGTGTATGACAAAAATAAATTTATATATAAAATATATGATAAATAAATCTTAAACACAAATAATTTAAAGTAATAACAAAAATATCTTATCTTATAAAATATTTTTATGTTCAATTGATCATGATACAAAGAAAACTTGAAGATGATTAACTTATCCAAAGTTGGCATAGGCTCTCATGCTAATTACACAAAATTATATTTAATTGGAAATTTTGAGGCATCCACCATAATATTGTTTTATAACAATAGTGCATTTGTAGGGTTAAATTTTATTTTTTTTCTAACATAGTTTTGATTTTTTGTTACTAATTAGTAAAACTCTAGCTATCATATCAAATTCAATAATTATTAAAAAAAAAGATAGATAAAACTACAATAATTCATAATAGTTAAAATTTATCGTTTTCATAAATTATTTGAAAAACAAATATATATATATATATATAAATTATATCATATATAAAATCCGTGCATCACACAGGTATTGTCGCTAGAAAACTGATTATTTTTATAATCTTCTAATGTTATTAAAGAAACAGAGTGAAAATTATATTTGGAGACTTTTGTATAGATTCTAGCATTTTTAAGATGTTTCTCACATTTAATAATAAATTTTTGAAAATTTTCTAATTTTTTACTATCAAAGAGATCAATTTACAATGAAATCTCATTTATACTTAGTTGTAACTTTGTTTAAAATTTAAAAAAACGTGATGACGCATGGATTATTTTATAGGGTGATAATGATAAAAATATATAATAAAAAGGCAATAAAACAAAACAGGTGAAAACTTGGTTATACTCATCTAACACTCACTAAACTTAGAAAATACTGTTCGACCTCTTTAAAGATTTACTGGAGAAATTTATGTATTACATTATATTTAAAGTTTGAGAGCATATAAGGTTAAATGCACATGTATATCTGAAGAAAATACTTAAATATAACGTAGTCATGTTAGCTATATCCATAAACTAACATTAGGAGCAAACACCACTTCATCCATGAGGACCCCATCCAAATTTCTAAATGGCACATCAGTTAGCAGTACTCAATGTTTAAAATAGGAAAATATGTAAATAGCCAATTCGACTATAGACTAATTACAAATAGACCCCTCAATTATTAATCATAGTAAATAATCCCCTTCAGTAATGGATTAATTACAAATATCCCCTCAACAATCAAAGTCAGCAAATTCCCTCCTTCAACTTTGATTTAACTGTAAATAACCCCTTGAACTTTAAATATAGCAAATAGTCCCTTGAATTTTCACATTCTTTTATTTTGAATTTTAGCAAATTTATATAGTTTTTTGGACTTTTGAGTAGAGAAGAAAGATTTTAAACACAATTAAATATGTATGTATAGAAATAGGATATGAGAACTATATGTATGTAAAATCGAAGTAAAATACAAGATTGTGAAAGTTCCAATGGGATATTTGCTAAATTTTATAATTCAATTGGGGTATTTACAACTTAATTATAGTTGAATGAGGGTATTTCCAAAGTTTAATAATTTATAGTTATTTACAACAAAATCATATTGAAGGGGATTGATTTTGTTATATTTAGAGGTAGGCCATTTGCATTTTTCCTTTTAAAACACATGCTTACATTTCATAGAATAGTCAAAAGTTGAAAGTCCTGAAACTAAAAGGGGTTCATAATTTAATACTACATCAAAGACAATTTTAACTTCAAATCTTTAAATTTTAAATAAATCTCTATCACTTTTTCTCTTGTTATAAACCAAGGTTATCCACTGTCAGGAACAATGACTAATCTTTCCGCCGCGAGTCCTCCACTTAAGGGTAAACTGACCACAAAATGATTTTCATACCCAAAGGTAGGATTCGAACCCCCACCACTTTAAGGGACCAAGTAAGGAGTCACACTCACTACAAGAAAAAACTCAATTTCTGACGGAAATTAGTGACGGAAATCTTCAAAAGTCCGTCACTAATCGAGGATTCTAACGGATTCTCTGACGAAACTCATTCTGTCACAGTTAGCGTCGTCGCAGATATTTTCTGACGGAAAATGTAATCCCTCACAGATTTATGACGGACTATTCCATCACAATCACTGACGGAAAAATGGCCCTCACAAATCTGTGACGGAAGTAGTGACGAACATTACCTTACAAATTTGTGACGATAAGAAAGCTCTCACAAATCACTGACAGAATTAGCGACGGGAACTGCCTCACAACTCTGTGACGGATCAGTGACGGTAATCTTCTCTCACAAATCAGTGACGGAATTAATGACAGACGTTCTGTCAAATATTGACGACCGAAATTGTGACGGACTATCCGTCAGAAATTAGTGACGGATTGTTTTGATCTTCATTTGGTCTTAATTCTGTCAGAAATTTTAATTTTTTTTTAATTTCTATTGTCTCCTTTTTTTTTTTAATTTTTATTTTGTTATTTTCTAATCAACTACTAATAAACAAAATATACACAAAAATCATGTATATAACAAAAGTAGAACATTTATAATTAAAATATCATAATGTTGAATACATCATCTAACCAATTAAAGTAACAAAATATTAATGAAGTCTATATCCAAAAACTAGCAAAAAAAGATAAAGTTTCCTAAGAAATCTAATTAATATCTACATAAATAGTAGTCTTGCATCTTCATCATCAAAGTTTTATTGCTCTTCATCATTTGGAGTTGGATGAGCATTTAATTTTGAATATAAATCTTGGAATCGAGCTTCATAATCCTTTAGAACCACTTGCGTTTGTTCATCCTTTTTAGCCAATAGTTCAACGTTTATAGCCAATAGTTCATCCTTTCCAACTCCATTTGTAAACTTGACAAACGATGCTCTATGTCTTGTTGAAATTCAGAAGGTAGCAATGATTGATGTGAAGCCCTACTAGAACTGCTACTTGTAATGGTATTTTTCTGTGAGGCTATACCAAATATTCGTCCTTATTTTTTATTCATGCCACCGACGGCCTCAATCCAACATGATTATCTCGAGCAACCTCATCAACATCATCAGATGGATCTTCTTGAGATATTCGAATAGATCTACATTTGATATAGTCCGCCTGAAATAGCAAACTAGATAGATAAGTATAAGAAGAAATATTTCAAATATATGGTAAGCATCACTCCACATAATAAAATAAAAAAGAAACAAAGAATAAGATTTATATGTCATTAATGTTTCCTTTTAGATGAAACTAATATTTGATCATATTATAAAGCCTCTGATTTTTTATTTGTGTAAAAGGTCCTTTCCAAAACTAACAAATTATGCATGATCAGCAACTATTTTGTTTTTGTCAGATTTTTTATTTTGTTATAATCTGATTGAATCTCCCCATCTCAAATATAATTGAGTTATGATTTTTTTTTGGTACCTATAATTGAGTTATATATTAAATCTCTATAAAAGCCCATAACCTAATATGGCCCAATATTTTCTTATAACTTTGTTTTAAGCAAATGACGAATCTAACTATAACATAAAGCCTACAACCAGAACTCCAAAATATAGCTAAATTCCAAAATGATGAATCTACTATAACATAAAGCCTACAACCAGAATTCCAAAATCAAATCTAGAGTGATTCTCAGTCAATCACATTCAATATGAAACACATGGCTAGCCAAATTCCAAAATAGAAGTCACAGTTTAAGAAGCACAACAAAATCTTTATTCAAAATATAGCTAAATTCTCAATTAGTAACCAAAATGATATAGCACTAAAACAAAGCCAGTTAAAGTATACTCAGCCAAATGATAACCATAGCAAGTCCAGAAAAGAACAAAAAGCCAGATAAAAACTCGCACGTAAATTCAGTAAACAAAAAGCAGCAATAGTAATCTCAATTAGCTAATATTGTAGAACTAAACCCACTACAAATTCAGCAAAACAATCAATTTTCAAGTAGAGTTTATTACTAGTTATTATTGTTCATGTATGCATTAGTTAATTAATTAAGATTTAGAAATGGCTCTGGCTATAGCAGTCCAAGTTTTCTTGGCTCTCTCTCCTCATTCAACCATTAGGGTGAATAAAAAAGGCCACATATCCATAAAAATAAGTGACATCTCGAAAATGAGAAAAAAGAAGAAGAAAGGTATACACAATTAAAAATCTTCATCCAATTATAAGTATTGCTTTGAATTAATTACCCCAATTCAAAATCTTCATCCAATTATAAGTATTGTTTTCAATTAATGACCCCTCACCTTCATTATCATACTTTTCTTAACAACAAAAGAGGACCAAAAAAAAAAAGTATAAACCTGCTAGCATTCACATAAGTCAATGAATCCCATCTCAGAAACAAAACACAACTTTGATCCAGAAGTTGGGCACATGTCAAATATCATATTATGTACAGTGACAAGCAAAAACACAGCAGCAACTAGTATACTTAATTAATATTCATATCTTACATATGCCTTTGAAGCTCTGTGGTCTACCAATTCGCCAGTGTCTTTCCTTTTATGAGTAGCAGGAATGTGTCGACATATAATATATCTAATTCTGAGTTTGACCTCGTCTCCTTTGCCTACATATGAAACAAAGAGTTTTTAATTGATATTTTATAAACAAAGCAATACAAAATCATTGAGATTAAGACAAAAAATTCTTACAAGCCTTCTTCTATGCTCAGAAAATGGAATAAAGCCACCAGTATTAATTGTCCCTCCCTTACTAAAAGCCTTATTCTTCTTTGCTTGTTCTGTCTTCTCCTTATATTCATTAGAGTCCCATTTTTTATCATAATTTCTAATGACTCCTCCTTTATCCAAACGGGCCTCTTACCCTTCTTCAAGTTTTTCCTCATATTATTCATCATAGTTATATATGCTTTGGCAGCCTTCCCCTTCCAATTTTTCTCAATGAGCTGCTCGTGTTGAGGGATCCATCTATACCTCTTCTACAAAAGTTAAAATATTTAGTTAATAAACTAAATAGATGTTGATAACTAAATAGATGATACATATAAGAATGTAAATAAAAATGATACTCACGCTCCATTCTCTCCACCATAGTTTTTTAAGCTCAGGCTCTACCCCACTCCAAGTGCAACTTGAAGTATCAAATTTGATTTGATTACTTCCGATATGTCCCTAACGACATCAACAACAGGGTCGAATCTGTACATTACATATATAGAAAATTAATATTCAAGTCAATTTCAACAAGTAATAATGAAATTAAAACTAAAAGCAAGAGAATAATAATATTTACGTGTCTCCATCTGGCTTTATCAATTTCTTTGTATCAATTGGATCTCTGCTTGAAGCTCCACTGAGGGACTCTCCATTAGGTGATGAAGAATTTGATTGAGACTCATTTTGTTCATGAGGAGAGGGGCAATGTGGTTGAGAGGAAGGGTCTTGGACTATAGTGAGAAGCGCTGGTGTTTGCAAAGGTGGTTGAATAGATGATTGTGAAAAACGATTAACAGTTGGAAAATTTGAAGAATTTGGACTTGGTTCTCCACGTGGTTAAATAAATCTCTATGACTTGTTTTTACTATAATTACTAATTGGCTAATAGCTATACAATAATTATAAAACCCGCCACTTTAAATAATAAAACCATTGAACAAAGCCTGCCAAAAGAAATTTTTAGGAATAACTATAAGCTATCAATTTCTCTACAATTGGCTCTTTAGGCTTGAAGATTTTCCGTTCAGTGCTACAAGCTCAGTGTCAAAAATAAGCGTTGCACTACCTGTAATGTCACTCAAACCCTATTAGTAGCCTACACTAAGAAGATATTTGAGAAAACTTATTATTTGGTTCTTGAATTTATATCAAATCAACAAATAAGTCCGTGAATAATCGGAATATATGATTTGGTCCGTGAAATGTTGCATTTGTCAAAGATTTGGTCTTTGAATTTAAACTGATTTTGATCCTTGAATTTGTACTTTTTTATCTTTGAATTTATACTGAATTTGTAGTTTTTTTTTGTCACTGAATTTGACATAGGGACCAAATAGTTGACAATTGTGATATTTAAGGGATTCATTCATATATTATAATTACTCAAGGACTAATTTGTTGACTTATAATAAATTCAAGGACCAAAAATTAAATTTTCTCTTGATATATTATTGGCTATGTCAACACGACACATAAAAGCCTTGAGATTTAAATATTCAATAAATGTCCAAGCTTTTACACATTGTTCATTTTAATCAACTCGCTTCTTTGTTATGTATAACATCAAATTACAATGCTCTATGACACCATAAAAACCATTGATATGTATGTGTTGAGAAATATGAGAATATGTAATCTTTATTTATTAAGTTAGTTGGTCAATATTTGGTTCGTGTTTTAATTTGGTGAGTACTTTTTTTTTTGGCCTGAAACATAATTCATTCAAAAGAGCAAGACAAAGTCAAGCACAATACAAACGAAAACAAAGTAAAAATAGTCAATCCCTCCTTAGCATAAATAGCATCACTAGACAAGATATCAACGGACGAAGATGGGGGGTTTACAACCTATCCAAGAGGACTCATCCTCATTTTAGACAAATTGGCAAGATAATCAATTGCCAAGTTAATGGATCTAGGGATCCAACTAAAGCTACAACCATCTAAAAAACATGAAATATAAATAAAATCATCTAACAGAGACAAATCCTTCCAAACAAGACAACAGACAACCCTAATGGTTGTTCTAAAAAAAAGACATAAACAGACTCAAAGCAACAATAATAAGATAATAAAATGAAACGACGCCATGGAAGAGCACCCAAAAATCAGGGCCAAACCAGGAAGCCGCTGTGGAAGCCAGAAGCCGTCGTAGAATGCATAGTCCAGATTCGCCGCTATAGAACGCTGCCATGAGAGCCTTGATCCAGAACGTCGTCGCCACAAAACTCTATAACCAGAGGGAGGGACACCGCAGCTGAGACAGCGGCGGCCCAAAGTTTCACTCAGAAAAACTCTCACGGCGGAGAAGGTTTTCTCTCACGAATGAGAGGTTTTAGGGCCGACTTGGTCTTCATATTACTTAGGCGGTTGAGTACTTGTACTTTAATTGTATTAAATATTTTTCTTGTGTATTTATTGTTGGGAAATCATAGGGTCGGTGCAGCGGAAAACACGGTAAATTAAAATTTTTGGCTTCCCTATGATTCCTTTTAGGATCCCACTATCAACATTTATATTAGTAAAGAAATATATTTATCAAATTTCAATCGGTGCTATCGGATTCGCGAGTTGAGAAGTCCACTCCAAGTGTTCTTCCTCTGCCAGTGATCCACACGAGCAGTTTGGCAGATGCCCAGGTGCTAGCCTCCTTCACTTCTTCCCAAGTGAAAACGGTAACCTATATCTATGGATTCTTGAAAACAAGAACACTTCTTGATTTTAAGAAGGTGGCGCAAGAACACACAAGAAGAACCCTAAAAATAAAAGCTAGGTCGAACTTTCTCTCTCTAAGAGGGAAGTCGACTTTCTCTCACTAAATTAGGGCTTGGCGATTTTTCTCTCTCTCTAAGAGAAGTAGGCGAAATTTTTCTCTCAAAACAATAGCCTTATGCGACTTGCCTCTTGTGTGTGTTTATATAATTATCTCATTCCCAATCTTAGGGTTTCCTAAAATCTTGGATAAGGATTTCCAAAATCTTTGATTTATAATATTACACTAATATTATAATTCAAAATCATGGGGCAATTCGAATTTCTTGGTGACCAAGATCAAATCTTGAAACCAAATCTTGATTGCTCAAATCCTATTGGTTGGAATGAGTCATGAATTTCAAATTTACAATTAAAATATTACCTCAATAATTTTAATTAAAATCGATTTGCACATATATTATAATTCAAAATGCAAGATCAAATCTTGCACTCCAAGCCATGATATATGCGCCATCCTCAACCATTTATCTAGGAAATTTAATAAATCAAAAACATTCCTAACTCTTAGGAAGTCTTAACCAATTTATTATCTTCCAAGATTATTGAATTAAANTTGAATTAAAATATTACCCTAATATCTTTAATTCAAATTTGAATCTTGAATTCAAATTCCCTAATAATATTGAATTAAAATATTCCCCTAATATCTTTAATTCAAACTTGAATCTTGAAATCAAAATCATATCTTGAATTCAAATTCAAATCTTGTTATCTTTATTTAATTAACAAAAAATTTTCATTAATTAAATAAGACTAAAAGAGGCGCCACCCCCATTATCTTGTTATCCCAAATATTAGTGAATTTAATAAATCAATAATTCCCTAACTTTTAGGAAACTAATTTAATTTATCATTCCCTAATATTTTAAACAAGAATTTAATTGTAAACTATTTAACAATTAATATATTTAAATTTGTTAAACAAATTTAAATACTACAATCATAGATATTTATTTAAGACAAGATTTAATGTCCTAAGACATTTAACTATGTCTTAAATTGTGTCACCAAAGTGACTCACGAATTAACCCTAATTCGTGTCCCAAAATAGCATCTTGATCATGCTCATGTGTGACCCAGCAGGCCTCACATGAAGTTGGCAGCAAGCCATCTTATGACTTACAAGTCAAGAGCGGACTCTAGCAAGCCATCACGACTACCCAAAACACGCGAGTTATCGCTTTAACGTTAACGACTTAACCTAAGTACCACCTTGTCATAATCCCTATTGTCACACGATATCTTGGTTCTGGATAAGGCACGGGAAAGTCATCCTTAATCCAATCCACAACTTTCTCGATTTCCTGAGTTAGTCCAATTTTCCTGAGTGGCCACTCTTTCCTTGGACAGACTCATCGAGTGTGCCAGTTAGATATCTCTCATCGTAATGAGGGAAAAATCCCATCTTGGTCAACCACATTCCTCAGCACGGCAATCAACCAAACCTGTACCTAGCCCTTATGGCTACCCTACTACGGGCAACGTTAGACTAGGCCAAAGTTCGACAACTACAACGCCGGAATAGTCAAGACCTCAGGTCTAAGGCTATCGTGACAGGTGTACAGGAGAGGCTAGCTTATGACTAAAACCCATGTAGGACTCTCCGGGTCGGTCCAGCAACTTGTAACCCCTTACTTATTGCACCGTGACTCTCGTAAAGCATCTAGTGCATGTATCTCCATACACCGAGGTCATACTGGTCTTGGTTCATTCTCGCTCCCACGAGAAAATCGACCAGGGACGGATTTAGATTAATTATCTCATAATTAATCAAGGACGCTATCATAGTAAACATGCTAATAATATGATAACAACATGATTCATCTCTATAAACACTATAACATGTTTTGTTTATATTATTTTACAATAATATATTTGATGAACATTATAATCTTGCACTATTGCATAGATCCATTTAACATTGATGACCTCGCCACATCACATTATGTTTGTCTTTAAATTAAAGTCTCCGTAGTATATAATGTTGTTGACCAAACAAGTACCCTGTAACATATTTCTGTATCACGACCACCTGTGCATCGCAGGGGTCAAAACCTAGTATTGACAAAACTGACAGTTTTTTTTTATTATTTGGAGAAATTAAATCATTCATAAATTTGATTTACAAAAAAAGTAATATTTTATGGAAAGCGGTTAAAAATTAATTAATCAACTCAGAAATTACAGTGAGAAATTTCAATCGAAAATTAATTCAACATATAATTAATTCTCAGCCAGTTTACAAATTTATATAAATCTTATTAATCTCTATGATTCTACTTTTATTAGTAGATTGAATCAAGATACAGACCTTTTATGCTACCAATGATCTTGGTTACATGTCTGTTTTCTTCTACAACTTAAGTAATATCTAATCAATTATGTGGTAGATCTGAAATTATCGATGTCAAAAAAGTAAAACAGAAATAACAATATTAAGTTAATTAATTAAAAAATCACTCATACATGATGTGAGAATCAATATGAGTGAAAAGAATGGAAATTAATTAAAAGAAATTTAGTTTTCAAATCCTAAATTTATTAATCAATGAAACATCCTTTAAATAATTAAAATATACAATTCAATTTTTGTAATATCACAAAATCATTAAATGATTCGGTCTTTAAATCAAATTCAATGACAAAATTAAAAATATAAATTTAAAAATGTATAAATTCAGTTTAAATTTAAAAATTAATTCATTGATAATTACAATATTTAAAAATTAAATCGTGTATTTTAATTATTTAAATAAATTTATTAGGTCGATTTAAGTTTAAAGATATAAAATAAAATAAAATAAAACAAAATATCAGACTAATTAATTAAAAATATCACTCATACAGAATCAATGAGTGAGTATAATTAAAAATTAATTTTTGTGACCTTGTAAGGCCCATAATTTGTTGTGATTGACGTCCAAGAAATAAAGGTGGTGAGTGACTGAGTGATGAGTCAACACCGTCATTTCAACTAGCACATAATTATTATAGGGTGATTTTTTATTTTTATAATTTTGTTATAAGATATTTTAGTAAAAATAAAATATATAAAAAAATAATTTGTTTAGCCAATCATAACAAACAAAAAAATATAAAAGGCAATTCCTTACAAAATCAATCATTGAAAAAAGTTACAATTAAAATATGTGATTGAAAGAAACTTTATTACAAAGATAACTAAATTTTTCTTTTTGTAATTATATTCATATATGCCTAGAAAGAAAAGGCTATATATATATATGTGTGTTTGAGAGCCCAACCCAATAAAAACACATTATTTGAACACAAACTTGGCTGTTACTGTTAGAATTCTCCACTGTTAATTAAGGTATATATATATATATATATATATATAAACTCTTTCACTTACATATATCTTCAAATCAAATCCTTATATAATTTTGATCATGAGCTTTGTTTGAAGATTTTACAGGAAGTCGTGAGCTTGTACAATGAACTGCTACCAATGTTGCTCCGAATATTGGAAAGGTTGGGTGTGCATTTTTCTGGGCTTCCTCTGTCTTGCAGCTATTCCAGTTTTTATGGATCTTAAGAGACATGAATTTCATGCCTTGCATGGACCTATGCCTCTACTTCGATTGGAATCTGCGTCTATAAGACATCTCAATTATTCTACTTCATCCAGACCTTTTTTCGACTTGACCATGGATGCTCAATTTTCCCTTGAAAATAAAAACGACGTAACATTTGTTTATGACAATAGCCGTGTGAGCGTGCTGTATGGGAACTTCATAATTGGCGATGGCGTATTAGGCAATGGGACTTTGAAGGGCCATGGAACTAAAGGAATCAACATTACATTCAACATGATGTCCAGTAATAGTGACATGTTTTTTATAGGTGGTACTCATAATCTTACTAATGATATTGTTTCAGACTCATTAAATCTCACTACTTATGCACAATTCAATGGTTTCTTCCGTTTCAAGAAGTACAACTTGAAGTTCCAATACAGTCGCACTAGTTCTCATCAACAGGCTTGTAGTTTTCGTCTCAAATTCACCTCACGTTCAGTCTATGATATCCAATGCCCATAGATAACAATTTTTTTTCCTGTTTTGATTTATGTTCTCCTCTTTGTTTGATTGAGTTTTATTTGTTTTTCCAAGATCAGAGTGGTTTTATATGATTTATGAGTCTCTTAGAGTATAAGTTTGACCATGATAAATTTTTGATAGGTATGTTTAATTATGATTTATGAACGTGTCCATCAAAATTGTCTATCATCATTAATTCTATTAATCTTAGTAACAGTTTATGTTTACATTATTTATATCTTTTTTTGCATATCCTCATATCATAAGTTCAATATATGACTATTGTTTCTATTTCAATACATAATCAAAATCAATAATCATCAAGCAAAACTGAAAAAAATGTTAACTATTAGAGTACCGAAAAGTACCCCATGAATAATGTGCACGTGCTAATTGAAGTCATTATGTGGAAAAAGAAGCAAGGGTTTTTAGACTTGAAAATGATTAACTTATTCAATATTGGCAGAGGCTCGATCGTGATGAATTAGGGATTACATAAAATAATATTTAATCGAGAGTTTTTAGATTTATGGACATCTACCATAATATTGTTTTATAACAATAGTGTATTTGTACGGTAAATTTTATCTT
This sequence comes from Chamaecrista fasciculata, assembly GCA_003254925.1. Lineage (NCBI taxonomy): Eukaryota > Viridiplantae > Streptophyta > Magnoliopsida > Fabales > Fabaceae > Chamaecrista > Chamaecrista fasciculata. The sequence continues at coordinate 1,438 of QANZ01046080.1, read as the reverse complement.
TTTCTAACATAGTATATTGATTGTAGTTGTTACTAATTAGTAAAATTCTAGCTATCATATCAAAATCAATAAAATAATAATAATAAAAAAAAAGATAGGTAAAACTACAATAATTCATAATAGTTAAATTTTATCTTTTTATAAAGGTCAAAGTGCGAATTTGGTCCGATCCCAATCAGTCCTATATTTTTTTTGTCTCATTATTAGTCCTATATATTTACAGATTTATATAAATCTAAATCTTATCTTATTTCTATAAATGTTATTAATCTCTATGATTAGGGATGATCATGGGTATGGTATGGGTATGGTACTATGATCCCGGATACGGATGACCTAGACTAAAAAAAAGAGGGTATAATGCACTTTGGTACCCTGATTAGGACCGAATCTATTTTGGTACCATTAATATAAAACTTATATTCATCCAACTTTTTATATCTATAACTACTGAATATAAAAAAAAAAATAAATCATGAATAGGAATGCATTTATAAAATATTTCAATTTTATTAAGCATTTAATAATTTTTAATAAAAAGTGTTAAAGTATATTTTTTATATATAAAAATAAATGTTTACCAAATATATATATATATATATATATATATTAATTATTAATGATAGGGTATGAGTATGGTACCATCATACCTGGACCTAAATTCATTAAGGTTGAATTCGGGTCTCAGATTAAAATTTCAAGATTTTCATTGAGTTTGAATATTTTAAGCATGGTTATCTATGATTCTACATTTATTAGGAGATTGCATCAAGATTAGATGGACCCTTTGTGCTTTCAATCAGGGGTGGAGGCAGGAATTGAGAATAGGGGTGGCTGAACTTTTACATGTCTAGTAAAAACAATTTTAATTAATATTTTATATAAAACAAATAAATAATTAATTATATATAATTTTTAAAAAAATCTATCATTTTATTTTTAAATTTATATTGAGTCAACTAATTAGTCCTTGAATAATTAAAATATACTATTTAGTCTCTGAACTGTTATAATTGTCAATGATTTGGTCCCTAGGTCAAATTCAGGGACCAAAAAGTATAAATTCAATACAAACTCAAAGACCAAATAATATAAATTTAGTACAAAGTCAAGAAGTAAAAAGTACATAAAAAGTTTCAATTCAGGGACCAAAATTCAAATAGTATTAATTTAGTACGAAGTCAATGATCAAAAAATATAAAATTAGTTTATATTGAGGGACCAAACTATCACTTAGAGACCAAATAATTAATAATTGAAATATTTCAAGAAACAAATGGTGTATTTCGATTATTAAGGGATTGATTAGTTGATATGTTGTGAATCCAAAAATAGTAAGTTTTCTTTTATTTTTTTGGCTTAAGTGCACTTTTGGTCCCATAACTATGATAAATGTTTCATTTTGGTTCCATAACTTTTTTTGTTGCAATTTTGGTCC
>QANZ01046073.1:0-13772 GCA_003254925.1 Chamaecrista fasciculata | reverse complement strand
TTATATTCCCAATTTTTTTTATTCACTACTAAAATCCTTTGGGATCATATAAAAGATACTTTTTGTACAAATCTCAAGACTAGATTATCCCATCTAACGGCCAAGAAATGCATAGCAAAAGCAATGGTGCTTACAATAGCATTACCATAAATCTATTAATACAGAAGAATAATAATTTATAAATATTGTTAAACTAAGAAAACGAAACAAACACACAACTAATCATATAGAAAAGATATCCAGAGAATGGAAATCTTTACTGATTTTGGTGTTGTCAACAAAACATTTACCATTATGCTTCTTGCATATTAGAAAAGTAATTTTCTTCACCGATGTAAATGTCACAGACTCACTATAGATTTGACAAAAAATTGAAAATTTTTCAGCATCGATGTGTTGGAGATTGTACCCTAGGGTCAATCATTTTATGTAAATGTTTTGAACATTTTGATTGATTTATGGAAGATAAATTATGTTGTTATCATGTTATTAGCATGTTTATACTATGATAGCGTCCTTGATTAATTATGAGATAATTAATCTAAACTGTCCCTGGTCGATTGTCCTCGTGGGAGCGAGAATGAACCAAGACCAGCATGACCTCGGTGTGTGGAGATACATCCACTAGATGCTTTACGAGAGTCATGGTGCAATTATGTAAGGGGTTACAAGTTGCTGGACTGACCTGGAGAGTCCTGCATGGGTTTAGTCATTAGCTAGCCTCTCCTATACACCTGTCATGATGTCTTAGACCTGAGGTCTTGACTATTCCGGCGTTGTTGTTGTCAAACTTTGGCCTAGTCTAACGTTGCCCGAAGCAGGGTAGCCATAAGGGCTAGGTACGGGTTTGGTTGATTGCTGTGCTGAGGGATGTGGTTGACCAAGATGGGATTTTGTCTCTCATTACGATGAGAGATGTTTAAGTGGCGCCCTCGATGAGTCTGTCCAAGAAATGCGTGGCCACGCTAGGAAATGGGACTAACTCAGGGAATCGAGAAAGTTGTGGTTTGGATTATGGATGACATTCCCGTGCCTAATCCAGCACCAAAATATCGTGTGACAATAGGGATTATGACAAGGTGGTACTTAGGTTAAGTCGTTAACGTTAAAACGATAACTCACGTGTTTTGGGTAGTCGTGATGGCTTGCTAGAGTCCGCTCTCGACTTGTGAGTCATAGAGATGACTTGCTGCCAACTTCACGTGAGGCCTGCTGGGTCACACATGAGCAGGATCTAGACACCGCTTAAAGGGACACGAATTAGGGTTAATTCGTGAGTCACTCCGGTGACACAATTTAAGACATAGCTAAATGTCTAGGACATAAAGTCTTGTCTTAAATAAAATGTATGGTTGAGATATTTAAATTTGTGGGACAAGTTTAAATATATTAATTGTTAAATAGTTAATTGGATTAATCTATTTACAATTATATTCCTAATTATACTATTAGGGAATAATAAATTAGATAAGGTTCCTAAAAGTTAGGAGATTATTGATTTATTAAATTCACTAATATTAGGATAATTAGGGTTGAGGGTGGCGCCTCATTTGTCGGCATTTTAATTAATGAAAATGTTTTGTTAATTAGAGTCATGACTTGGATTTCAATTTGAATTCAAGATTTGATTTTGATTTCAAGATTCAAAATTTGAATTAAAGATATTAAGGTAATATTTTAATTCAATATTGTTGGAAGATAATAAGTTGGTTATAAGTTATAACTTCCCAAGAGTTAGGAATGTTTTTGATTTATTAAATTCCAAGATAATGTAAGGGGAAGATGGCGCATTCTTTGTGTGGGACCNTTTCAAGATTCAAAATTTGAATTAAAGATATTAAGGTAATATTTTAATTCAATATTGTTGGAAGATAATAAGTTGGTTATAACTTCCTAAGAGTTAGAAATGTTTTTGATTTATTAAATTCCAAGATAATGTAAGGGGAAGATGGCGCATTCTTTGCGTGGGACCAAGGAAGATTTGATCTTCAAATTGATTCTCAAAGATTGCATTTTGAATTCAAATTAAGATATTAAGGTAATATTTTAATTAAGAATTCAAGTCCTAAAATTGTGATATTATTGTAATCTCATAATTTTATAATTGATAATCCTAATTATAATTATCAATTCCCCAACTCTATAAATACCTAGAGGAAGTCGACTTGGCCTTCACTTGTGCATTCAAGAGAGAGAAAGTCTAGGCTCCCTAATTTGTAGAGAGAGAGGAAGTCGAATTTCTTTAAGAGTTAGAGAGAGAATTCGACTTGAACCCTAATTAGGGTTTTGAGAGAGAAAACAAGAAAGTGTTCTTGAGTTCTTGCGCCACCATATGTTCTTGGTTCAAGAATTGTTCTTGATAACCAAAAACCATAGATTGGAGTCCCGAGTTCTTTTGGAGAAAAGAACTGAAGGCTAGCACCTTGGTGTCAGCAAACTGTTCGTGTGGATTACCGGCAAAGGAAGAACACTTGGAGTGGGCTTCTCGGGATCGCATCATTCAACCACATCGATTGAAACATTGAGGTAAAACTTCTTCCTTCACCGGTTTAAATCCTGCTAGCGGATCCGTAGGGAAATCACCTTTTTGGTTTTGCGCCATGTTTTAATTAATTTTTAATTTTTCGCTTCCGCTGCGCGCACCGTGATTTCCCAACACGATGTTCAGATATAAATCGATCTAATGTTGGTGGCGAAGAGAGACAGGCGATGTGCCAGTGGCTGGCACAGGTCCTACATGTTAGTTTATCTTCGTCGGATAGCTTGGCCTTGCAGATCATACACACACCATCAGCATCATAGGGAAGGTGGTACGTACCATCCGCCATTGTTGAAATTTGAGTCTAAGAGACAAATCCCACTGTAGAGAGAAACAAAAAAGAGTAAATTGGCGGAGACAACCCCAAAATTGTGGTCGTGGTTAGCTATTTGAATATTTGTCCTTATATATACATTTGAGACATAAAAGACACAGAGAGAGAGAGAGAGTAAAGATGGAAGGAAATCAGGAATGGCGGGTTTTGAAAAGAATTGAGTGAATTTTTTAATAAAGTGAAAAATTAAGAGCGGACTTGTTCACTGAATTTATCATACAAGTTAAAAACAAATATTGTTTTTTTAGGCCAAAGGGTCATTTTGGTCCTAAATGTATGCCCTAATGTTCAGTTTGGTCCATTATGTTTCAAAATGTTCAAGTTGGTCCTAAATGTTGGGAAAATGATTCATTTTGGTCCTAAATATTGGTAAAATGTTTCATTGTGATCCAAAACTATTGAATTCGGTCATATTTCTCTCGTCTCTCATTTCAAGTTTAAAGGACTTGTTAAGAGAAACTGGTAGCTTTAAATTCGTCGAATTCAATTTTGAAACAAGAGAGATGGGATTAACTTTGCTTTGTCGCATTCAACGATTACATTTTCTCATTAATTAGCTTTTTATTAAGTCCTAAACATATATAGATATGATATTGTTTTCATATGGATTTAGTTGCAGTGAGTGTGAATATGTGATATTAGGTAATGACTTTTGATTAAAACAACTACCTTATGAGTTATGGCAAAGATGTGGCCAGAAATGACTGTTATTAATGATATTTTATTGCAAACGTCTTTGAAAATCATAGTAGAGTTATCATTCCATGTATATATTGGCCAATGGCGTAGGATAAGTATGAGCATTATAAATTGGATATGCATCCTACAACTCTCAAAACAAATGGCCGTCTATTAATAAAAATATATTTATATTCCCAATTTTTTTTATTCACTACTAAAATCCTTTGGGAACATATAAAAGATACTTTTCCTACAAATCTCAAGACTAGATTATCCCATCTAACGGCCAAGAAATGCATAGCAAAAGCAATGGTGCATACGGTAGCATTACCCTAAATCTATTAATACAAAAGAATAATAATTTATAAATATTGTTAAACTAAGAAAACGAAACAAACACACAACTAATCATATAGAAAAGATATCCAGAGAATGGAAATCTTTACCGATTTTGGTGTTGTCAACAAAACGTTTACCATTATGCTTCTTGCATATTAGAAAAGTAATTTTCTTCACTGATGTAGAAGTCACAGACTCACTATATATCTAACAAAAAATTGAAAATTTTTCAGCATTGATGTTCAGATATAAATCGATCTAATGTTGGAACAAATCTTTCACAGAAAAATAGTAAAACTAGAAAGAGATCTAAACTATCTTAGATGCACAGATTGAAATAAAATTATAAAATTGTAAATACAAAAATCACTAACCCTAACCTTTTGTTAGAAACTCTGCTAACAGAACAGATTTTACAAGAAAAGTCAAAGAGAGAGAAGAGAATTCTAAAGAAATGAGATCTATAAAATTGAAGTGCATCTGAAATGATAAAAGATATTCCTATTTATAAAAAGAGAATTAAAGAAAACGCGTGCCACGTGTCAACATGATATTGGTAGAGGGTTGTCAATCCCGCGTGAGAATTCTCTAGAAGCAAGCCAAGTTTGTTGTGCACAGAGAATTCTCACGTGGGCACAACATGCTTGCTTCTAGAGAATTCTCACGCGGGATTGATAACCCTCAACCAATATCATGTTGACACATGACACGCGTTTTCTCTAATTCTCTTTTTAGAAATGAGAATATCTTTTATCTATCATGTTGACATGTGGCACGCGTTTTCTCTAATTCTCTTTTTATAAATAGGAATACCTTTTATCATTTCAGATGTACTTCAATTTTATAAATCTCATTTCTTTGGAATTCTCTTCTCTCTCTTTGACTTTTCTTCTGAGATCTGTTCTGTTAGCAGAGTTACTAACAAAAGGTTTAGGTTAGTGATTTTTGTATTTACAATTTTATAATTTCATTTCGATCTGTGCATCTAAGATAGTTTAGATCTCTGTCTAGTTTTACTCTTTTTCTGGGAAAGATTTGTTCCAACATTAGATCCATTTATATCTGAACATCTATGCTGAAAAATTTTCAATTTTTGTCAGATCTATAGTGAAGTCTGTGACATCTACATCGATGAAGAAAATTACTTTTCTAATATGCATGAAGCATAATGGTAAACGTTTTGTTGACAAGAACAAAATCGGTAATGATTTCCATCCTCTAGATATCTTTTCTATATGATTATTTGTGTGTTTGTTTCATTTTCTTAGTTTAACAATATTTATAAATTATTATTCTTCTATATTAGTTGATTTAGGGTAATGCTACCGTAAGGACCATTGCTTTTGCTATGCATTTCTTGGCCGTTAGATGGGATAATCTAGTCTTGAGATTTGTGCAAAAAGTATCTTTTATATGTTCCCAAAGGATTATAGTAGTGAATAAAAAAAATTGGGAACATAAATACATTTTTATTGCTAGACGACCATTTGTTTTTGATTTGAGAGTTGTAGGATGTATATCCAATTTATAATGCTCATACCTACTTTACGCCATTGGCCAATATATACATGGAGTGATCAAACTCTACGACGATTTTCAAAGACGTTTGCAATAAAATATCATTAATAACAGTCATTACTCTCTCTCTCTATATATGTGTCTCTTATCTCTCAAATGTATATATAAGAACAAATAGCTTCTGACGGCCACAATTTCTGGATTGCTTCTTCCAATTTACTCTCCTATGTTTCTCTCTACAGTGTGATTTGTCTCTTCGACTCAAACTTCAACAATAGCGGATGCTACCCACCATCCCTGTGATGCTGATGGTGTCTGTATGATCTGCAAGGCCAAGCCATACAACAAAAATAAACTAACATGTCGGACCTGCGTCAGCCACTGGCACGTTGCCTGTCTCTCTTCGCCGCCGGTGACGATGGCCGATACTCTTCAGTGGGACTGCCCTGACTCCCCTACTCCACCCTTCGGCGTTCCTCTGTTCGCTGTCAGAAAGGCGTTTCTCAACAAGTCCGACGAGTTAATTGCTTCGATTAGTGGAAAGGCTGCTGCATCGCAAGCCAACGAGGATCGGGAGAAGAGGGACATTTTGGATATTCTTAGTGGGACACTAAACTGCTCATTCTGTATGCAGCTATCGGAGAGGCCGGTGACAGTAAGTTTCATTTCCCTCTGATAATACTACTCCATGATCTGTAAATGTTTTTGTTTAACTTAGTAATTGCAAAGATCCGTGTGATATCTCATATTATTCTCTTTAGTCTTCTCTTCAACCCTTTTCGTTTTCCAATCTCGTGATAGATTAGTGGGTTGCTTTTCGCTACACAGAATTCTTTCGTTTTTGTCTCGTTTAACCTGAATGAAAAATTTTATGTTGTGGGTGGGGGGCATTCTATTGTTCTCTTGATTTGAATGCTTTAATTGTGGTTCATGACTAGCGAGCATCATCAAAATACCCCCTTGATACTTTAATTTTATGAATCTGTTGTTGCTAGGGAGATTCTCAATCGAAGAAAGAAACTGATCTGAAAGCTTTATTGATGAGCTTAATTTGGTAGCCTTTGTTTATGGTGTTTTCTTGCATAGTTCTTGAAAGTAAGGGTGATACGTAGCATCTATTACTTTATCTCACTGACTAATATGAGATCTAATTGAATGTCTTCAATCAGACTCCGTGCGGCCACAACTTTTGTCTCAAATGCTTCCAGAGATGGATTAGGCAAGGAAAACAAACGTGTTGCAAGTGTCGTCACTCTATCCCTACCAAAATGGCCACCCAGCCACTCATAAATTATTCACTTGTATTTTCCATTTGGATGGCAAAAGTAACAAAAAGTAATGTTGCTGGAGAAACCTCTAAAATCTGTCATTTTTTTCATAACCAAGATAGACCAGATAAGGCCTATACCACAGAGCGAGCTAAAAGGAAAGGGAAGTCAAATGCAGCAAGCGGAAAGATTTTTGTCACTGTGCCTCACGATCATTTTGGTCCAATTCCAGTAGAGACTGATCCAGTGCGAAATCAGGGTGTGCTGGTTGGCGAATGTTGGGAAGACAGGCTTAAATGGCAGCAATGAGGTGTCCATTTTCCACATGTTAGTGGTATTGCTGGGCAGTCCAATTATGGTGCCCAGTCAGTAGTTCTTTCTGGTGGTTACGTCGACGATGAGGACCATGGAGAGTGGTTTCTCTATACTGGAAGGTTTGTAAAATGTTCTTGAATTGTTTTACTATTTTCAATCTCACTTGACAGCTTTCTATATTGAAATAATTTGCTCACTATTCTATTTTGAATTGCTATTTTAGCTAATGGTTGTGGAGATCAATAATTTCTTTTATTTTGCCAATGCTCTCGTACTGCTCCACTTATTACTACTAAAATCTTTACCGCAATAAAGTGTTGAAACTTGAAAATATATGGCAAGCCTCACATAGTTCTATGTTGTCCTTCTCTACTAACAGTTCCCATATAGGTTTCTCTTCTCTTTCTCGGCGAACTAGACTTTGATTCAAGTAAGTTTCTCTAACTCTCTTCTTCTTCCTCTTCTTCTTCTTCTTCTTCTGAATCTGAGTTTGGGGGTTTTAGGTCTCGTGGTCAACCGCAACCGATTGCCATAAGTTTCCCCAATGATCCCTTTTTTTCCCAATGGCGTCCCTTCTATTTTTGCTGGTGGCTGGAGGAAGATCCCTCTATCCTTGGGTTAGAATTATCTTGTTTCTTCAGATTCCGGTGTTGTTCCTACTCCGGGCAGTCCATCGACGCCTGATGTGCCTCTTTCTCCTTCTCACATGGACCGAGAAGGTGAGGATCATGGTCGTGGGGCGTCTTCGCCAATATCAGTGCCTTCTAACTTGCCCGAGTCTTCTCACTTGAATCAGGTAATGTCCCTCAACCAAAACCTAATTCATCAGTAGGTAAATATTAAAGCTAAATATTTTGACTTCAAATTATTGTCGTAATCTATTAATTCTAAATAAATATATTATATATTTCAGTTTCACAGCGGCTAATAAACATATCATATCCAAATACTAAGTACTATTACTGAAATATTTACAAAATTTAGAGACGAAATGATTAACTTTTTTAAAAAATTATTTACTACAAATTTAAATCAATTGCCCAAAATTTGAAGTAATTTTTTAAAATTTTCAAATGTCAATTTTCGTTATGGTACCCAAAAACAAATGTTAACACTTTTGTAAAGCAATTATTTTTATTGTTACAATTAATAGCATTATTAGTATTAAAGTAAATTTAAAGCTGAATTTATATGAAGGTGAATAAAAAAATTATGTAATTAACTTGGACTATCTATTTATTTGATTTAATTGCTTAAGATTTTTATATAAAACTTGGTATTGGGTGAATGCTTTTATAAAGTAGGTTAGATTTCTCTCATACTGTGCTTGGTAAATGTATTATTCTTGGTTAAGCATATGGTATTTACTTAGTACATGTCGTACAACCTTCAAAACTACTTAGGGTTTCTTCTGTCACTTAAAATTAAGGTTGAATGTTATCAAGTTTCTATTATAAATGTTTTTATCATTGTTGAATCACTTGAAAGATGTGAAACGTATGGCTAGTAGGCTACTAATGAGGGTTGTTCATTTTACTGGGGTTTCTCATGGTCGGGATATATTCTTTGGTTTCGCTAATCTAAATATCTATGCCTTTTCATGTTTTGCGTTATCAAGTTGCTAAACAAGTAACTTAGCAAATAATCATGGGGTCTGGTTTTTTTCTCAGCCAACTTTTTGGTCTTGGTGTTAAATCTTATATGATTGAATTGCCTAAGTAAATTGGACTTAAACCTTGAGAGTTTCGACAATATTTTGTGCCCAACTTAGATATGACGTCTTAAATTTAAATGTGCAGATCTCATAAGGAAAAACATTAATCGTACGCCCCATAAAAAGATTTACGTTGTGATGGTGTATTTAGAATAGAAAAGTGTTGGAAAAAAGTGGGATTGCAGGTAGCTATGTGATATCATTTGATTGTTTTATTGCCTGTCTAGCTATTGATTTCACACATCTCTTCTGACAACATATTAATAACTAGGGTTTCAAAGTCTACCGGTATTTATTTGTTAGATGTGGCAATGAACCTGCCCCTTGGACCAGGTATGTTATGTAGCTCACATAATGAGGTTATGATATTTGTAATTTCTTTTCCTAAAAATGATCTTTGATGGAACACAGTGATAATAAGGGTCATCGCCCCAGACCATTGCCTGCAATTTCTGAATTGAAAAATGTTGTAGCCTTATGTGAAAGGAAAGGGAGTCCCTCTTGGGATTTTGATGTGAGTATCTTTTTAGGGATTTCTTCCTAAAATTGCTTACCATATGCGAGATGCTTATAAAATGAATTAATCACATCGATAGGAGGAAGATTCTCGTTGGAAGTGGAAGAAACCACCAACTCCCAGCCAAAAACATGGCGGAAGTGGGAATCCCAATGAGTTTGTTAGGCCAAGTATAGGCATAAGAAAGCGTCATAATATGTAAATTTGGGAGAGATTGTTGAGAGGTATGATCTCTCTAGAGCTGCTTCAGTTTGTTCCTTTCAGTTCATTGATAATATGATATCCATAAATACGTTATAATTTGACTTTGTTCTCTTTCCATGATCAGAATTCAGTTGCCTTATCTGTAAGATAATTATGGCTTCCCCTATTGCTTCACCCTGAGCCCACAACTTCTGCAAACGATGTTTAGAAGGTGTGTTTGTGGGCCAGGCGTATCTGCGAGAGCGAAGCAAGGGTGGGAGATCCCTTCGCACCCAGAAAAATGTGATGAAATGTCCAGCATGCTCGATCGACATTTTTTATTTTCTTCAGAACCTTCCTGTGGGTGGTCCTGCAAACTTTCATCTTAAAGTGTGAAGAATAAAAAAATAATTGGTTTCTAAATTCATCGAGTGGCACTGGCAGGTTAACACAGAGTTGATGGGTGTGATAGAGTCATTGAAGGCCAAGGCTGAAGATGAAAATGAAGATTCAAGGGAATTAAGTGAGGATGCAGTTGGTGTAGAGGAAGACGGAGATGAAGTTGATGCTGGAAAGGATAAAGAGCCAATTGAGAATGAGGATTGTGTACAAGAGAATGAAGATAAGGAAAACTCACTTGAGAAGGGGAATGATTCATGTGGAGAAGCTGATGTGCAAGAAGTTAAGTCAGGAGAAGTTGAAGTGGTCAATGAGGTTAAAGATGCTAAAGAGAAGTGAGATGCAAAAGAAAGAATGAGGTTGTTGCCTAAGTACTTTCCTCAACAAAGAGTTGTGTTAAAAGGGCTAAAAGAGGAGGAAATGCTGAGGATTAAGTAGTGGATAAATGAAATTCATTCGTGACTGACGAAATATTATAAGACAGTCAGATCTCTTTGATGGTTCAAATTTGTAATTATGGAGATTCTACAAGAACAACAAAGAGAGTACTAGAATCACCAAAGTGTCAGATTTGGAAGAACAAGATACCAAAATGTAATTTACCATAAATATTAACTGGCTGCATGTACCATTCCATATACTATTTGGAATTTTATAAAATGAGATTTAGAAGTGTAGTTGTCTGTTAAAGCCATTTTAGAAATGCTATGCGTAAAATTATTTTACACCTGAATGATATATGCTCATATTACAATTGTTTTACACCTGCAAATTTTAATTCTTGTTATTGCGCCCGCGGCTATCATTTTCGCTTCTCTCTCTCCCAACCACAAAAACAAGTAAAGTAAGTACTATATTATAAAACAGAGTATATACAGGTTGGTATGTAAAACAAAGATCTTGTTAGATATAGTTAGCTTCCAATCAAGAAAGTATAGGTTGGAAGCCTATAAAACCTATAAAACATACTTAAGATGTGTTGGTTTGATTGAGGCATGAGTGAGGCACACGGTCTTACTGTGAGCAAGAAAGTGCCTCTTCATCTTCAACCATAACCACACTCCTTTGCTTATAGATCTAATTGAAAACAATTTACTCTTCCCATTCGTGCATGAATTACTCTCTCAAATCTACTTTGGTTTGCTTTTAGTGCTAGTCTGAATAATTGGAGGGGAAGGGGAGATTAATCTTTTTCTACTCTCTCCTTTGTTTAGAAAGCAAGTCCTCTAAAATACTCAAATTTAGAGTATTTGAAATTTGTGAATGGAGGAGGAGAATGAAATCCAATAATCAGCTTTCCAAACAAGCTAAGGGAAGAGGTCTAAAACAGCTCTTTGTCCCTTACTTTCTCCTCTTTAATTCCCAATTCAAACATGCCAATAATTGAGGGAAGAATGATTTTGTTGTAATTTATTTGAAGCTTCCTCTGTCTGAAATAATACGTTCTATCAATATTTGCTTATTCAGAAGTGGTTGCGTTGTACAATCCAAATTGTTCCTCTTCTGTAGAGTGCTCTCGAACCACATATCAATATTCAATTCAAAATAAGCACACGCTTTCAAAACTTACAGAGATTAAGACACTACAGTTTCTAATTAAGTGCTTGAACACTTAGAATTGTTTTCCATGAGAAAAAGTTGAGGGAGGCACTTGGGATATTGATCGAATAACATGACCCCATTATTGAACAAAGCATGAAAAACATGCTTGATGATCTAATTAGAACTAACACTCGATGATCAAAGATGCCTATAATAACAGAATTAATAATCACATCAGAGGAAATCAAAGATGAATATCAGGGCACGTAATTCGTTTCTCTCTACATTGATCACTCACCCACATGCAAAACTTTTTTGGCTCATGTCTAATTAAAACGATATTTAATTGTACAAATTTACAAGCATGATGGCTTAGAATAAAGGGAACAACAACTTTTAGATTGGATCTAATTAAATATCAGATCGTTGCGTCAAAAATAAGTACAACTGACAGATCGATATATATTGTTTGTTATGTATGATTTTCTTAAATTAACTTTTCTTGTTGCAGGAATTATGGCAGCATCATTGGATAATCCATACAATTTGCTAATGTGCTGCATTAACTAATGTTGAATTAACTATCAATGATCTACGTACAGTGTACCGCATTTTTAGCGATCTGCAACATTTGAAAAACGTTACAAAATGTCAAAAAAACTGTTGCCAATTAATTTTGGCATCTAGCTTTATATCTTTCGATAAGATTGGATCAATGCAATAAATCTGAAGTAAATAGTTCTTAATAATTACTAGAAACTTGCATAACAATCTTAGTCAAACACTCATAAACAAACACACGACCTTTATCTAAAGAAGAAAAAAAAAGTAGTAATTAAAATGTCTCGACCTTGATTTATCCCAATTGTTGAGAAAACAATTGGGATAAATCAAATAGATTGTAGGCCCCGTCAAAATCATACATAAGGCAATGATAAGAATCAATGTCAATTAACAGATGCTCCTGCTTCAGCTTCCACTCCATTTTCACTACCAAGTCAGCTCTGCAAAAACCAGATACTAGCATCTAATCTAGAGACAATCATTTGGATTAACTTTCCTCATATAATTCCACAAATTTGTTGTGTGTTAATACAAAGTTTAGTGTACATATAAAAACTGAAGCCATGAAACATCAGAGGTTCAAACTAACCACATTGTAAAACAGCTGTACATACAATCATATTACCTAAGACAAAGCCTCCAAAGCATAGTAAAGAGGTTTATAAGATGAATTATTGATTCTTCTAACATCATAGCAGTCCCTTAAATCAAGCAAGAAAGAAAAAATAAGACAAATGAATGAATAAACACATTTCCATTTTGTGAAGTTTGGGATGAGACAGATAATTATACCTCCATGAAAACGAGAACTCAGCCAAAAACTTCCTCTTGCACAGATCATGACCGAGATTGTCAAATTTCAACATCTAAATTTCCAATTTTTAGGTTTCTCTATTCATTCCAGTCCAGTTTAGAATTGAGAAAATACCAGCTTGTAGCATTCCATGTCTGAAGTGACATCTAATAAGATGGTTGGTCCAATAAAATCGCCAGATTCATAGCTTGGGACCTAGTTGCCATGCATGCATGTAAGAATTTGTAAGCAATTTGACATAACCAACATAAATGATAGATTTGATGCTAATAAATCAAACTTGAACAAAAATCATGTCTCATGTATTTTACTTTCTATTACAAATACTTCAATCAAAATTTTATGTAAATTAATTTTTTGGTTGCCTCTGAGTTCCCAAATATTTCCGTCCATTTGGCTTATGAAATCTGTGGGTAAAAGTACTCTTGTTATGAAATCTGTCAGTAAAAGTACTCTTGTTATTTTTAAAGTATGTAGTCATTTTCAGTTATGCTCCAAAAAAATTTGAGTCAATTTTACTCCAAATCTTTTTTTTTTTTTGCATCAATAATACCCCCAATCTCTTTTTTGTGTCAATTATATTCTCAAATTGAGAGTATTTAGAGGTACAATTGATTCAAATGTGAAACATTGGGGGTATAAGTGATTATACCTGAAACTAACACCATACTTTGGGGGTATAATTGACCCATAAAAAACTTTGAGGGTATAACTGAAAATGATTGCATACTTTGGAGGTATTAATTGTACTTTTGCCAAAATCTCTTTTTATTATTGAGATTCCGAGGAGCTTTACAATAGGAAATCTTATATTCTGAGGAGTGAGTCTGGATACAACTCGGCCACGGTAAATTTTTATTTATTTGCTTGTTGAAAATGCACTTTTAGTCTTATTTTTTTTGCTTAGGTCTCAATTTGGTCTTATAATTTTTTTTTGTTGCACTTTTGGTCCTGTATCACTTTTGGTCTCATATCTTTCGATCAGGTTATAAAATTGGTCTTATATCTTTTGGTCAAGTTGTATAATTAGTCTCATATCTTTGGG
>QANZ01046067.1:9107-28504 GCA_003254925.1 Chamaecrista fasciculata | reverse complement strand
TGGAAGGAATCACAGAGTTAGCTTTTAGTTTTATTTGCGTTTTAATCCAAATTTTTAAATTTTTCTTCCGCTGCGCTCCCTCTGTGATTTCCCAACAAAAGTTTCCTTCGTTGAGTGAGAACAATTCTCAAATTATAAAACCAATCAAGGAAGTCAGCAGCTTCCTTCGTTGGGTGAGAACAATTCTCAAATTACGATACCAGTTAAGGAATTTTGTCCCAGACAATTTATCCTTCTCAAGGATAGATCGCAGTGATAACGTTGAACTTTTGTTTGCCATTCATTCTATAGTTAAGATATGAAAGTTTAATTAGCAGGAATATGTCCACCATTTTATAAAACCGAGTGAAATTTATTATTGGTGGCTAAGACCCATATTTCACCAAAGTTTACCGTCGCGGAGGGCGATCATGCACCCTTTGGTTATTTAGGTAGGTAACTCTTTACCAATCACATCCTATGTGACTCTTAGATCTTTATGCGACTGTATCATCATATGATACTTATTATGACATGTTTATCCCATCTAATGCCTTGAGGTCCAAAACCGTTTTGATAACCCCATTAAGTCACACAATAAAACTTGTGAATGGCTAGGCCCAAACGACGAGGCCGAAGCCCAACCCCATATCATCAAGGCCCCATTAAACACGTGTCGCGGAGGGCGGTCACCGCATTTAATGGACCAAGACTTCAATAGGCGTCGTATTGAAACTCCCATTCACCCGTGTCTCCTCAAGGTCAAGGTAGATACGTGTCACGGAGGGCGATCACCGCTCTACGATGAACGAGATTTCAACAGGGTGTTTTACTGACGGCATTAAAACTTAAGATTTTCTAAAAGGGTTTGATATTTAAAATGTTCTGTTTTATAGTTTAATTTTAAAACTCTTGTATCATATACATATAAACATGTGCACGGATCTTGCATCATATGCAAAATCCCACGCTCGTATCGTATACATGGTTGTAGAGTTTAAAAGTAAATAGCATGTTAAAAATCGCACCCTAAACATACATCTAGCGCTTTGTATCACATACAAACTAAATGTAAAGCATATATACCGTGTTTAGATATGGCCCATCTACCCTAATAATTCTCCCAAGCCAATGAGAGAATTTTTCTAAAAAGAAAAATAAAATTACAAGAGAATAAACCCCAGTTACATTGAGGTATAAACTGAAAAGTAAAATTACATCAGAGTAGAGGGAGAACCATATCCAACACCACACAATTACATATATGAACAATTCATACAATTATGTCAAACACGGCATACCAAAAACACACATCAAAAACGATTTTATAATGTTTTCAATTTAGGGTTGTGCAATTTTAACATGCCTTTTCTTGAAATTAGGCCCATTATCAATAATTATAAAATTCAGGAATCACATTCAAGAATTTAAACTATTGTCCCAAAAATTTTAAAATTCATAATTTTAATAAATTTTCAGTCACCCATATAATATTATAATTAAAACACCTTTTAACTATAATTATACAGGAATTTCGATTTTGGCCTAAATAATCAAGAAAAATTTCCAAATCAATCACATTGATTTCTTTATGTATCGTATACATAAATTTGCACCTTTTCCGTAGATTCAGTTTTAAGAAACTATTCGGTGGATTTTTCGTAAAACCAAAACATGTGATTGAAAGCGGTAAACACACATATCATACATCATATGTACACAAAAACAATTTTTAAATCCAGGACTAGCGTGGCTTTGATACCACTGTTGGGAAATCCTGGCGCAAAACACGCAGCGGAAGCAAAAGTATAAACAAAAATTTTATGCGCTGCCCAAGATTTCCCACCCGAGATCCGCTAGTTGAATTTAAAACTCATTAGATAAGTGGTATACCTCAAAGTTTCAATCGGCTTGGTTGTACTTAGGCGAGTTCGAGAAGTCCACTATCAGCGTCCTTCCTCTACCGGTGAAGAAATATAAAAACTAATAACTAAATGAGTTCATCAAATAAGTAAGAGCAATTTTTAGTTTCATCGTCTTTAAATGAAAATATAGGTAAATGCGCAATTTAGAAATATAAAAACTTCTTAAGGGGATATAAAAAAACAAAACAATAATTCAAAATAATAAATAATATAATAAAAGACTGAATTTAAATACTACCTTAGAACATTGGATCATACCTAAATTGCTTCTGGACCTAATCGATCAAACAAAATTTTAATTTAAGCGTGCGCCGTTTGGTTGCGCCACCGGTGCAAACGCGTTTTGAAAATTTTTCAGGAAAACAGTGACGACTCATGGTTATATTAAGGTCTTTGTTGAAGAAAAGCATGCAAAAAGTCCAATTATGGTATTCACAGGTCTAACCTAAGAAATTAAAAGAAATAACTAAAATTTAAGAAACTAATCGAGAACTTTATCCAAAAAGTTCTAGAGACCTAATTAAGATTTTGTAATGTCTTTTAATTAAAAAAATAATAGATGGCAATTACACGTAACTCCCCTTCTTCCCCCACACGTACACGGTGTTAGGAAATCACGGCCCTGAAAACTACAAAGCTGGATCAGGGAAGATCTAACCTTGGAGTTCACAGTTGAAGGGCAGTCTCCGGTAGTCGTTGGTCGTCGGATCCTGCCGATAGTGGAAGCGCAGGGGGCTCCCTGCGATCCTGATCCATCCCCCGTGAGGAACTTGATACCTGCAAGAAGGATTGCACAGGGGGAGGCGCCTGTGAATCCACTCCGAAGCTCAAGTTAGAGAAGAAGTGGGAGATGGGAGTCAGAATTCTGGAGAGATTCATTACCTACCTTGTTTAAGGTGTATGAGTGTGTATATGTAGAAGGAGAAGGTACAGTGTGGTAGGTGGTTGATGTTGACCTGTGCCTGCAGAGTCAGGCAAGTATCCCCAGGTCTGGGGGATTGTGCCCAAGAAGATCTGAGAAGATCTGTATGGTGGGCCCGTGACAGCTAAGAGGTGGGAGGGGACCCTGCCAGTCTGCTCCTGGCGTCGGGTCTGAGTGGGAGGGGACCTTACCAGTCTGCTCCTGGCGTCGGGTCTGAGTGGGAGGGGTCCCTGGGGGCAGAAGGGTGTATATCACTAGTCCCTCCAAAAGGTCCGGGGAACGTGGGAGAGGACCCTGGGGGCAAAAGGGTGTATATCACTAGTCCCTCCAAAAGGTCTGGGGGAAGTGTCCCCATCGTCGGCGTCCGAGGGGGGGGGGTCCCCGTTGTCCGAGGGGGGTGTACCCGTTGTCCGAGGAACACAATCGGAATTACCATCCGCGTAATAGACTTCCGTCGGTCCTGGAGAAGTGTGAATACACTTTAGTCTTTGAGAAGTGCGGATGCACTTTGTTGCAGGGAACTCCGACCTGTAGGGCGTTGTTGCCCATTCCACGGCGTTGAAGAAGAATTTTGAAGAAGTGTGAATACACTTTATTGCAGGGAGTATCCGGCAATCCTCCGGGTGGGGGTATCCGGCAATCCTCCGAGTGTTTGGTATCCGGCGATCCTCCGGGTGGAGGAATCCGGCAATCCTCCGGGTGGGGGTACCCGACAATCCTCCGGGTGGAGGGTATCCTGCCATCCTCCGGGTGGATCCGGCAATCCTCCGGGTGGAAGGTATCCGACAATCCTCCGGGTGGAGGGTATCCGGCAATCTTCTGAGTTTTTTTAGCTTAGCCAAAATTTGATTTTCCTCGCTCTTGTAGGCTGGGAGTCTCGTTTCCTTGGAAGAGGGTGAGGGACTTGCCGAAACTTGATGTGTCTGCCTCCTGAGGGTTGGCGCCTTCAGGGAGGCTAAGATCTTTATCCTCCTGGTGGAGGGAATTGCTTGGTGGCGTTGTCCCCCTTAGGAAGGGTATGGACTTAGCCGGAAGTTGATGTATCCACCTCCTGAGGGTTGGAGCCTTCAGGGAGGCTAAAGTTTTTGTCCTCCGGGTGGAGGGAAATGCTTGGCGGCGTTGTCCCCCTGAGGAAGGGTGAAGACTTAGCCGGAACTTGATTTGCAATTGCGTTTTGTATGTGAGCTCAGTGTCCTTTGCATAGGACTTGTGTTGTGTCGCTTTCGTTTTCCTCTTGGGTTTCCGGCAACGTTGGCTAGCCGGCGGGTAACTCCTGACCCGCGGGGCGATGCGGCCCTTGTCAAGGCATGGGGAGGTGCCACTCCTCGCCTGTTTAATGGAGTGGACGCTCGTACAGCGAAGAAGCGTGAATACACTTCTGCCAGTATGGACAAGCGGATGCTCGTATGGCGGAGAAGCGTGAATACACTTCTGCCGGCGTAGACAAGCGGATGCTCGCCTTCATACACAAGCGGATGCTTGCCTTCATACACAAGCGGGTGCTTGTATGGCGGAGAAGCGTGAATACACTTCTGCCGGCGTAGACAAGCGGATGCTCGCCTTCATACACAAGCGAATGCTTGCCTTCATAAACAAGCGGATGCTTGTATGGAGTTTGTAGCAGGAAGAAGTGAGAAAGCACTTTTCGTCATCCTCTGAGTGGAGGGAATAAGTCATCCTCTGAGTGGAGGGAATCCGCCATCCTCCGACTGGAGGGAATCCGCCATTGGGCAGTGGTTGCCCTATTGCTCTCCTAGAGAGGCTAGGTCTGTCGCCCTCATGGAGGGGTTAAGATTGTGATTAGATAAACGTAGCTGAGCTGCTGGAAACAACACTACAGAAGCTGTGTTTAGTAAAGCAGAAATGACAATTTATTGCATTAATAAGAGCATGTATGCTGTATTAAAATACGTTACAGTATTGTAACCATGTGTGCACAATTAGACAGTCTTCCTTGTCATTCTGGAGTACACTGTTTAGTCCCCACTCCTGGAGGGTATCCGAGAAGGTATCCACCAACCCTAGAGAGTGTTCGAGGAGGGTCCACCAATCCTGGAGAGTGTCCGAGGAGGCGTAGTGCCAGTCCTGGAGAGTGTCCGAGGAGGTATCCGCCAATCCTGGAGGGTGTCTGAGGGGGGTATCCACCAACGCCGGAGAGTGTCCGAGGAGGGGTATTGCCATCCTGGAGAGGATCCGAGGAGGCGTTCGGCAACCCTGGAGGGTATCTGAAGAGGGAGTCGTATTTCTCGAAGTCCTGCAAAATGAAAAAGCGCTATCCAATCCCCTGGCGGGTTTGTCATAGCATTTTTGCAGTCAAAATTACCACATATGTGATGTTTAAAGTATGACTTGGATGATTGAAAAATCACAAAGCAGCACCTCGGAGTGCATAGACGGATGTGGGGTACCCGCCACTCCTGGAGGGTATCCGAGAAGGTATCCACCAACCCTGGAGAGTGTCCGAGGAGGGGCCACCAATCCGGAGAGTGTCCGAGGAGGCGTGGTGCCGGTCCTAGAGAGTGTCCGAAGTGGTGTCCGCCGATCCTGGATTGTGTCCGAGGGGGGTTTCCACCGACGCCGGAGATTGTCCGAGGAGGGGGGGGGGGAACCCGACGTCATGTAAATGCATATGTAAATGCGAATAAGGTTTGAAGAAGATTATTGACAAAATCATAGACCAGCAACTCGGGGCGAGAAGCCGGGTGCGGGATATCCGCCACTCCTGGAGGGGATCCGGGAAGGTATTTACCAACCCTGGAGAGTGTCCGAGGAGGGTCCACCAATCCGGAGAGTGTCCGAGGAGGCGTAGTGCCGGTCCTGGAGGGTGTCCGAAGAGGGGTCCGCCAATCCTGGAGGGTCTCTGAGGGGGTCACCTACCGACCCGGATAGTGTCCGAAGAGGGGAGTGTATCCTATGTCATAAAAATGCACATGTATAATGATGTCCATGTATCATTCAGCAGGCAAACAAAACGCACACAAGGTTGACAAATGTGGAGAGTGGACCGAAGTGGTCCTTATGAGATGCCAAAGTGAGAGTTTAGGAGGTGACTTATCTGGAAACCACCATTGGTCGGAAACAGTAATGAGCCAGGGATGACGGATATCACCTGTCCCTCTTGTCGGGGGAACATGTCCGCACATGGTCGGCGGCGCCCCAGTTATGATCTGCCGTGTGTCTGCCTATCCGGAGGGGGGTCTAGGGAAGGAAACAGTAGCGAGCCAGAGATGGCGTATATCACCTGTCCCTCTTGTCGGGGAGAGTAGTCGCTGAGGCAGTCGGGGAGACATGGTCGCACATGGTCGGCGGCACCCAAGTCGTCGGATCCGACGTGTGCCTTCCTATCCGGAGGGGAGTCCGAGGGAAGTAACTCTAACTCCCAAAATTTGATTCACGTTTTTGCTGTGAGGTTTCTTGACATGGCTAGCCGAAGCAGGTAGCTCCGACCTGCAGGGCATCGTCGCTCTCATGGAGGGGTTGAGGCTGGTAACTCTGAACACGAAGTACTCCTTCAGATCTGGTCTGATGGAGAGACGACTTCGAAAACAAAGTGCTCCTTCAGATCTGGGTTGGTGGGAAGATGACTTCGAAGACGAAGCACTCGTTCAGATCTGGTTTGGTGAGGTGATAGCTCGACGGAGAAGCTCACGGCGAGAGAAAATGGAAAGAAGGTAGCTTCGAAGAGGAAGCGTACATTCACATCTGGTTTGTTGGGGAGACAACTTCGGAGGCAAAGTGCTCGCTCAAATCTGGTTCGGGGGGGAGATGAGTTCGACGAAGAGGCTCACGGCGAGAGACAACTTCGGAGATCCACACCACAGTCAGATCTGGTTTCTGAGTTTGACGAACTCACGATAATGGGTGTTTGAGCTTCACCCGTTAGATCTCTCAGGTTCCAGAGGACAAACTCACGAGAATGGGTTGCTTCACCCTCTAGATCTCGACGAGCCAGCTCCAGAGTGAGATGTTTAAGCTTTAGACCTCAGCATCAGCGAGTAAGCTAGGGGAATAGCAGGTTCCCCACAGTCGGCGCCAGTGAAAACTACAAAGCTGGATCCGGGAAGATCTAACCTTGGAGTTCACAGTTGAAGGGCAGTCTCCGGTAGTCGTTGGTCGTCGGATCCTGCCGATAGTGGAAGCGCAGGGGGCTCCCTGCGATCCTGATCCATCCCCCGTGAGGAACTTGATACCTGCAAGAAGGATTGCACAGGGGGAGGCCCCTGTGAATCCACTCCGAAGCTCAAGTTAGAGAAGAAGTGGGAGATGGGAGTCAGAATTCTAGAGAGCTTCATTACCTACCTTGTTTAAGGTGTATGAGTGTGTATATGTAGAAGGAGAAGGTACAGTGTGGTAGGTGGTTGATGTTGACCTGTGCCTGCAGAGTCAGGCAAGTATCCCCAGGTCCGGGGGATTGTGCCCAAGAAGATCTGAGAAGATCTGTATGGTGGGCCCGTGACAGCTAAGAGGTGGGAGGGGACCCTGCCAGTCTGCTCCTGGCGTCGGGTCTGAGTGGGAGGGGACCCTGGGGGCAGAAGGGTTATATTAAGGTCTTTGTTGAAGAAAAGCATGCAAAAAGTCCAATTATGGTATTCACAGGTCTAACCTAAGAAATTAAAAGAAATAACTAAAATTTAAGAAACTAATCGAGAACTTTATCCAAAAAGTTCAGAGACCTAATTAAGATTTTGTAATGTCTTTTAATTAAAAAAATAATAGATGGCAATTACACGTAACTCCCCTTCTTCCCCCACACGTACACGGTGTTAGGAAATCACGGCCCTAAACGCGCAGCGGAAGCAAAAATAAAATTAAAAATTAAAGCTTAAGAGGCGCAAGGACCAAAAATAATTTCCGTACGGATCCGCTAGCCGAATTTAAACCGGTGAACGATAGAGTTACAGCTCAAGGTTTCAATCGATCCGGTTGAACGGTGCGTTTTTGAGAAGTCCACTTGAAGCGTCCTTCCTCCGCCAGTAATCCACACGAGCAGTTTGTTGGCACCAAGGTGATAGCCTTCTGTTCTTTTCACCAAAAGAACTTGGGAACTCGATCTACGGTTCTTGGTCATCAAGAACAGTTCTTCAACCAAGAAAAACTATCAAGAACAATTCTTGATCTTTTTGGTATAGGTGGCGCAAAAATCAAGAGAAGGTCTCTTGATTTCACTCTCACAAAACCCTAGCTATGGACAACTTGATTTCTCTCTCTCTCTTGGAGAAACTCGAGTTTCTCTCTCTAGCTATGGAGTTGTGCGATTTCTCTCTTGTCACACAAAGGAGAAGGCGAAATTCACTCATGAATTAGGGTTAGGCCAATTCGACTTACTTGGTCCTTTTAATTATAGTTTGGGGATTTTAATAATTCTAAAATCATGAGATTACAATAATATCATAATTTTAGGACTTGAATTTCTAATTAAAATATTACCTTAATATCTTAATTCAAATTCAAAATGCAATCTCTCAGGATCAAATGGAAGATCAAATCTTCCCTTGGGACCCACCAAAGAAGGCGCCATCCTCCCCTAGTATTCTTTGGAATTTTATAAATCAAAAACATTCCTAACTCTTAGGAAGTCATTATCTTCCAAAGATTTTGAATTAAAATATTACCTTAATATCTTTAATTCAAATTGATAAACTGGAAAATGGCAACACTTACCTAGTTCACCGGTTGTGGGCTGCAAGAGCCAAGAGTTGAACGAGAACCTGCAAGAGCTTCACAGGGGGGGCCCTGCGAAGTGTACTCCGACGCTCAAGTTAGTAAGAGAATGATAAGAGAGTCAGAGAATTCTAGAGTGTAAGAAGTAGCTAACCTTAAACTGTTGGATTGAGCTCTATTTATAGAGCTGGAGGAGAGAGGTGGTCAGCGCGCGGGGCGGACCACGTAGCCGGACACGATCTCCACCAACAAGGGTGGTGGAGGCCGAGATTTGCGGAGCAAGGCAATCGTGGGTGATTGCGCGTTACATCAGGTGGCGGGCGCCAGGAAACTAGAGATCGTGGGACTGAACAAGTCCGTAGCCCACGATCTCACGCAGCGTGAATTGCGGAGCAAGGTAGTCGTGGATGACTACGTGTTATCTGGGGGGCGTGCGCCAAGACCCTGAATGGGTCATGGCTGCCCCTAACAGTGAAGAGGGCGCCCGATTGGCTCGGGGGGCGCCTTGCAAGGTGTGGGGGGAGAAGAGGCCCGGTCCGAGGGCCGTTTAGGCGTATGCCCAAATAGTGATGTATCACAAGTCCCTCCTTAAAGAAGTCTACGAGCGCGTTCGTCGTACCGTTTCTTAAGGCGCGTGGGATGATAGGTCTGGAGAGCGAGCGATGGAACCCATGCTTGGGCCACGTATGCGCTTTTAGGCGGACGCCCAAAATATGCAGGAGCACTTGCCCCCCGCGGAGGGAAAAGCAGGAATGGCGGCCTTCCACGGGAAAACGGAAGGTCGGTGGGTTATGGCGGGCTAACATGTGGTAGGTGGAGATGTCATGTCAAGGACACGTGTCGAAACCCGGGACGCAGAAATTTGAAAATTGCAGAAACGCCTCGTATGCCGCGCTTGCAAGGGTATAAAAGGGCCAAAGGTAGCGTCTTTTGCACTTTTGCCTACATTTGCGATTTTGAGGAGAGAGAAAAGAGGAAAACGAAGAGCTTAGCCGCCGGAGTTGCAGAACCGTCGTCGGACAGCGGAGCGTTGTGATCGTGAAGGGGAATCGGTCCGAGCGAGAAGTTTGTTGGTGAGTTTTCCTATCGATTTTGTAGCGTTTTTCCTGGGCTAGGGTTTGACTGTGTGATAGTCTGATGGGCATTTCTGGTTCTGTGTGGTGGTGAGTCCGTCGCGAGTGACGGCGAAAATGGGCTTGTTGCCTGGTAGGGATGGTGGGTAATCGCTGTAGGGTGCACTACTAGAAAAATGGAATTTAGCATCAAAAATTAGAAATGAAAATGAGTTCTATTGCTAGAATACTTATTTAGAAACAAAATTAGCAATGAAATAAAAATTTGTTTCTCTTTTTAATGAATTATTTGAATAGCAAGGGATCAGCAACGTCCTGGTCCTTGCTAAATTTTAGCATCAAAATGAACCTTGCTAAATTCGTTGCAAAATAAATTAATCTTTTTTGTTTATTTTTTTTCTTTCCCACCAACCCTACGCCTTTACATTTTCACTTCCCTCCCTCATTTTTAATCTTCCCCTTTGTTAAAACTTTTAAAATTTCAGGTCAAAAAATAAAAACCCTCAAATTGCTAAAGCCACACACTAGACAGACACAACTCCTTATTCTCTTCCTCCATTGCCTCACACGACTCCTCATCTCTGGTTCCTTCGCTTCCTCACACCAGCTTGCCGCCGTCCCTTCCGTCGTCAGACGTCACCGGCGGTGGTCCTCCTGCGCAGTAACGCCGCTACCCATCCTCAACCGTACGGTACTCCCTCTTCTTCCTCTTTCTTCCACTTTCATCCATAATTTCAAAAAACCCCTCTTGGCTGCTATAATGTTTGAATTTCTGACATTAGTTGATGATTCTTAATGCATTTTAACATCCCAAAACGTTGATTTGATGGTTAGCTTCAATCTCATAGTTTTAGAGACCCATAGGAATTTAGGGCAAAACTTTAATTGGGTTTTTGGTCAAATTCTTTGATGTTCCTGAAATTATTGGTTTGAATGAGTTCAATGGATAGTTATAATGAATTCTAATGCATTGGTTTAAATTTAGAATGAGTATTTTGAAACTTGGTTGTTATAGGTAAAACTTAAAAGTTGCAATTTGGTTCTTATAGGTGATTTTGATAGTTTTGATGAACTAAATGGAAGTGTCAAGTTTGATTTTTGATTTTCATGGGTGAGAATCAAAGTATGCAAGTCTAGTTGAAGGAATGGACATGTCAAGTTTGAAGGATTGGCCTAATGCTATTTGTTGTTTTACCAAATAGTTCCCTTCACCCATGTTTGCAAGGTATTTATAGGAATTGGCTTTGGGCAAACTGTTATTTGGTTATTTAATCTAAGTTTGTTTGTGCATTGTTTTGCTAAGATGACAGCTCGCCAAAAGTAGTTGTATAATTTCATCTATGCTATTAGTTTGACATTACAGACTCTGTTTCATATAAACCATAGTACTATACAAATTTTTCATGATTTTGGTGTTGTCCTTGTTACTTCTTATAATTAGTGTGCTAATACTATATGTTAAGAGTTGGTGATCAAGTGCAGAGGTGAAGAAGGAGGCAAAGTGAGTAGGTGAGAGTGGGTGAAGCAAGTCAAGTAATAAGTGATTGTAACAGTAATAATAAGTGACTTAGTGACATAGTGGCTGTTTGAAAGAGTACTTTGTAATACAATTTTACTTCTTAAAAATAAAGAGGCTTTCATATTTTGCACAAATGATGCAAGACCTGAGTGAATTGGTATAGGAGCCCTCTATTTTTCAATAAGTTCAATGTGATTATATAGTTATTTTCTTAACCTGTCATACAATTTTCTCATCTTATTTACATTTAATTGGAATAGACTGATGCATAGCCTAATAAAGCATTATTCAGTAGGTTCAACTTTGAGCCTTGATCAACATACTTATGATCATGGCTCACATGCATCTTACCTGTGTGATTCAACTTATATTACATAGGTCTACCTTAAGCACCTAAAGTTGGATTATGTAACGAAATGAGTATTGTTTACCTTGTGAGTTTTATAACTTTATCATTCACATGAATATGCATATTTTAGTTTGTATATCAATGAGGAAAAGGAATCATCTTCATTTTTTAACCCTTGTTATAAAATTGGACTAAGACATCATATTATGTATTTCTTAGTGTGAAATAGTGGTGGAAACATTTAGGTTGATATATATATATATATTCTATGTAAAACAAGGGGAAGAGGGGAAGGCATACATACATGATTGATCCATCATTATCCAGGTCAGTAGCTATTAAAATTGACAGAGTAATCATATGGCAACTTACTGATAGTGAACTTTGCATAATATGGCAACTTACTGATAGGTTCAATGTTGTTGGTTAATGATTATATTATGTTATGGAAATTGTTATATGTTATTGCTTACTCTGTTTGTTGATGTTTTGCACTCTCTTTTTGTTGGTGCATTGCTATTATCCAACAAATTTTATGGACAATCCAGACCACTATTATAAATCCTTGTAATAAGTAACTAATTTTAATTAATGTTTTCAAAGGTTTGGAAATTGTGTGAGAGACAGCGAAAATGGGTGTGGGTATGGATGTAGGGGGTTGAAGTTCTGGGGTTTTCTGGGTTTGCTGTTCATCGTGTTCATGCCATCTGATGAAGGATTTTCTGGGTTTCCTAGGTTTGTGGGGCGGGCTCCCCGTGTGGGTGGGCCGGGCGGCCGTATTATGGTGGAATGGGTTGGGTCATGTGATGACTCGTGTCCCCCTGTTTGCAGGTTGCCAGGAGTGCAGTTGAGAATCAGGGCGAGCGCCGCAAATTGTTCAACTAAGCCAACCAAGTTTCAGGTACCTACTAATCCCTTGTGATCTTGAGTTTCTGGCGAGCGTTAGAGACCATGGTGGTCATTAGGGAGTTAGGAGAGGGTGAAGAACTGAGTAGGGTTAGTAGTTTGACTACACAGGGCCGTAGTTCTGTAGATTTGGAAGAGGTTCGTTGCTCGTTAGACCAAGTGGTGCGGCGGGCGGCCAGGTTGCTAGCGAAGAGGGAAAGCTACGCGGCGGGCGCACGGAGCGTATATAGGGGGAGTATGGATTTGGTGACCTTGGAGCCATCGAGCGAGTCGGAGAGGACGGAGGGGGAGCAAGTGCTGGAGCTCTCCGACCGGGAAGAGGATGAGCCAGCGATGCTAATGGAAGAGCCAACGGGCCCGCTGAGTGGATCGGCGGCCAAGGGGGAGCGCCTGATCATGTCTCGCGACGAAGTTACGTGGGACGCCGCAGAGGGGTTTGGGAACCCCGAGGTTAGGGCGACCAAGGGCCCGCCAGCAGAGCCATCCAAATTCAACAGTGAAGAGGATTTCGAGGCGGCCCAGGAGATATACTTTGGGCCGGGGTCTGGCCGAGAGAGGAGCGGTATGGCCGTCGGTGTGTGGGACGGCAACAACTCGATGTGGTGGACTCATCGGCGGGGGTTCATCGTGCATGAGGTCTTGTTGCGAGAGTGCGACTCTGAACTGCCGTTTACTGATTTTGAAATGGAGGTGCTAAATCACCTCAACTGTTGTCCAGCGCAGCTGGCGGCCAACGGCTGGAGGAGTTTGAAATTTTTGCAATATGCTGCCTGGTCAGTGGGTGTGGAGCTCACTGTGAAGTTATTTTTGTATTGGTTTTCTGTGAAGCCCGGGGACAACGGGCGGGTGAACATCCAGAGGAAGGGGGGGGCCCTAAGTGGATTTCCGGCTAGTATAAGCAACTGGAAGAATTGGAAGGATAGGTATATCCCCCTTGTACATAATGATGTGGAGCGCCCGTGGTGGGTGAGGGAGGAGGAGGATGATCGGATGCCATCACAGGGGTGAGCCCTATTAAGAGAGGGCATCTGAGGGAGGCGGAGCGGCGGATGGACAGGCTCCTTACTTCGTTTTATCGGAATTATGTGCAAACATGTAATGTGTTAACTGATATTTGCTTTCGTCTTTTGTGTGTGATATGGTCGTTTGGGGTGCGCCTAACGAGTGTGTTATTTGTTTTGTAGCGATGACTGAGGCGCATAGAAGATCGGAGATCTAGGGCGCCGGGAGCTCGGCCGCGGTAGGCCGGGCGGAGAGGGGTGGAGAGCAGGGGCGCGCTCAGGGGAGGGCATCGGCTGGGATGCGGGGGCCGCCAGTTGCGCCTGGTGGGAGGCCAAGAGCTTCAGGGCCTTCGTCTCGTGCTCCAGCACCTTCCGGGGGCGCGGGACAGGTGCCGGCGAGCCCGTCGAGAAGGAGAGCTGGGCCACTGCTGTTGGCGATTGGCGGGATGAGACAGGCCGGTGGTCCATCTGAGCGGGGGAGGAGGCCCGACGGGAAGGGGAAGGGCCTGGCAGGGGGCGGCCGAGAGGGAGGAGCCACCAGCGAAAAGGGCGCGTGTCGCCGGTCCGGTAGATCCCGGGGTGTTTATCCACTGGGATGATGAAGAGCTGGACCGCTTCATCAAGGTGAGCCACCCGGATGGCGATGGTCCGAGCAACCCGCGCATGGATATGCCGGCCGCACGGAGGGTGAACGAGAACGGGGAGACTGAGTTCCCCTACCTGCCGTCACAGCCAAGCAAGGGGCGGTTCTCCGGGATAGCCTCCATTCAGTCCCTCTACTCCAACGGCACCTACGAGTGGCATGACGCCCTGGTGGCCGATGCCTACAAGCGCCCGCCAGCAGACTATGCGGCAGCACACAGTATGATAGCGTCCGTGGCTTGTCACGCGGCGCAGACACTGTCGCACAATCTGGCCAAGGAGGTAGCCCGCCTGAGAGAGGAGGCTAGAACGCATGGAGGGGCTGAGCAGCTGAAAGCACTGGAAGCTGCCAGGGACAAGGCGTTGGAGGAAGCTCAGGCCGGGCGGGCCCAGGTGAAGAAGCTGGAGGAAGAGAAGAAGAGGGAGAGGGAGAGGAGGAAGAAGGCGGACCAAGAGGCCGCGGAGGCGGTCCGGGAGGCGGGGGTGCAGCAGGGGGAGGCTGCGGCCGCGAGGGCAGAGCTGGAGGCTTACCAGGCGGGAGAGGCCCAGCGGATTAAACGCGCGCGCCGAGATGAGCGCCGACAGTGGTATTGGTTCTATGTCCAAGCCATGTCTCGGGGGTTTGAGAACTGCCGCAAGCAGCTGAACTTCTTGAACCCGGGGCTCAATGAGGCGGGCATCGATTACACCTTTGAGGTGCTTCCCGATGGCCGTGGCGGGGAAGAGATCCGGATGCGCGCGGGTGATGACGAGCCTGGCGAGCCGATGCCCGACCTGCCGGAGGACTGGACCATCCATGAGCTGGAGGTGGCGGAGGGGCGGTCACCGCTCAAACCGGGGGATGAGGGTTATGTGCCTTCGGCGGACGTCCAGAGTACCGCTGGAAACGAGGCAGACGCCGAACAGACAATGATAGTCCCGGATAGCGGGGGTGGAGAGGGCAGCGGCGAGCACGTTCCTGGAGCGGGCGGCCCGGTGATTCTGGATGACTAGGGCATCCTCTGACTTGTAACTTCTGGGGAGTGTTCCCCATTCTGAATTGGTATTGGGCGTGTGTGCCCATTTTTTTTTTGAATTTGTATAGGGCGTGTGTGCCCTGTTAATGGATTTGATGGCCGTTTGGCCGAGATTAATGCGGGCCGTAAGGCCGATTTTAATTGTCGCGATAATTATAACTGTTGTTACGTTTTATCTGGTGTGTTTGATATTTGCGCAAGTGTATGTATGTGGGTGTGTGTCCGCCCAATTGAGTTGGCGATCGGACTGTTGGGCTAGCCAGCCAAGAGGTAATGGACCAGCATGGCGTATGAGCAACTTCTCGACTCATGGGCGCGCGGAGCGCCAGAAAGAAAGCGTATGGAGGCGTCCCTCCGGCCTTCGAGCTCTTCATTGGAGCGTATGTTACGTGTAGTAAGTCGTTGTGGATTAGCCTGTGCCTAAGTAAGCGTAATCGAAACAAATGTGGATTTAAATGAATCGAGTAAGTGAAAAAGAATGCCGTAACTATATTAATGTAATATACTGGCGATCGTTACATGAAATGAGTAATTGCACAACGTAAAAGTGTACAAGAGATGACATAAATGCAAGAATACATAAATGAATCAAAGCGTGATGTTGTTGACTGTGCGGTCGAGATACTTTCTGAAGCTCGCGACATTCCATGAGTTTGGTAGGTGGCGGCCGTCCAATGTAGAAAGCATGTACGCGCCACCAGGGATAACTCTGATGACACGGTATGGACCCTCCCAGTTGGGATGTAGCTTGCCGTGCGAGTGGTTCAAGCGATCGTTGGCCACGTCACGAAGAACGAGGTCGCCAACGTCAAAGGATCGATGTTTGACCCTTTTGTTGAAGTACTTCGCCATGCGCTCTTTGTAGGCGGCCTGGCGGATGCTGGCGATTTCGCGCACCTCCTCAAGTTCGTCTAAAGCGATTGCTCGACAGCCTTGGTTTGCCTCCTCGTTGTAGTACAAGACTCTGTCGGAGAGAAAGGCGGTCTCGGCTGGGATCATGGCGGGCGACCCGTAGGTGAGGGTGTAAGGTGCCTCGCCCGTAGACTCTTGGGGCGTGATACGGTAAGACCAGAGGACGGTTGGGAGCTCGTCCGCCCAGCAGCCTTTGGCGTTGTCGAGTCTGCGCTTCAACTCGTTCAGGATGATGCGGTTGGCGAGCTCGGTTTGCCCGTTGGTCGAGGGGTGCTCGACTGAAGTGTTGCCGATGGAGATGTCATACTGGGCGCAGAAATCGCGGAAGGATTCACTGATGAATTGGCGGTCGTTGTCGCTGATGATTCGCTGCGGGACGCCAAAACGTGACGGTATGTTCTGCAAGACGAAAGTTTTCATCTGGGCAGAGCTGATTGACTTCACCGGTTCACCCTCGATCCATTTTGTGAAAAGGTCGATCGCGACGATAAGGAACCGGCGCTGGCCTGTGGCGGTCGGGAATGGCCCGAGGATGTCGATCCCCCAAACGTCAAAGGGCCAAGGGGATTCCATTGGGCGCATGTCCTCACCCGGAATGTGGATGCGATTAGCGTGCTCTTGGCACTTTCGGCAGGTTTTTACCAGTGCTGTGGCGTCCCGTATGATTGTGGGCAAATAGTACCCCGAAATGAGTACTTTGCGTTTCAGTGTGGGCGCCGCCTGGTGTGAACCGCAGAGGCCTTCGTGGAGCTCCTCGAGGATGAGGTGCGCGTCATTTGGTCCCACGCATCTGAGACAGGGCATGGAGTGACCTCGTCGGTAAAGGTCATTCCCCCAGAGGAAATAGTGGGCAGCCCGGCGTACAACCTTTCGGGCTTCATTCCTGTCTACCGGGAGGGTGCCATCCCGGATGTAGGACATGATGGGCGTTCGCCAGTCAGTCGTTGTTGAGATAGCTAGGACCATGGATCCCTCGATAGATGGGCGTTCTAAAGTAGTGCGAATGATGGAGGAACGGTCTCGGGCGTTTGGCTTAGAGGCCAGTTTGGCTAAAGCATCCGCTCTGGTGTTCTTAGAAAGCAGGATGTGCGAGAATTGGGCGGCCCGGATGTGATGGCGGAGGATGTACTTGGCCTTTTCCACGTACTTGAGGATAGTGGGCTCCTTGGCCTCGAAGTCTCCTTTCATTTGACTGACCACCAGCTGGGAGTCACTATAGACGTGGATGTCTTGAGCGCCCATGCCCACGGCGAGCTCGAGGGCAGCGATGAGTGCTTCGTACTCGGCCTGATTGTTTGTGGTCGGGAAGCGTATGTCGATGGCCTGCTCGATACTGTAACCGTCAGGGGATTCGACGATCACACCTGCGCCCCGGAGTTTGGCGGACGAGGCCCCATCAATGTAGAGGTTCCACACGATGGGGATAGGATTGGCGGGCGTCATCTCAGCGACGAAGTCGGCCAGCGCTTGGCCTTTGATGGCGCGTCGTGGTTCAAATGTCAGGCCGAAGTCGAAGAGCTCGATCGACCAATTGACCAGGCGGCCTGCGATGTCGGGCTGATGAATGATTTGCCTCATGGGGCGGTCGGTGCGGACAATGATCACGTACTGTTGATAGTAGGGTCGCAGCTTTCTCGTGGAAACGAGTAGGGCGTACACCAGCTTTTCAAGTAAGTGATATCGTGTCTCGGCGCCTGTGAGGACTTTGCTAGAAAAGTAGATGGGGCGCTGTTCGTCTTTTTCGTCTATGATCAAGACGGAGCTAACTGCCACATCGGTTGCGGCCACGTATACGTAGATTGGCTTGCCGGGCGTGGGAGTGGTGAGGATAGGCGGCCTGCTCAGGTACGCCTTCAGTTGCTGGAACGCCTCTTCACATTCGGCCGTCCAGGTGAAGTTCTTTCCTCCTTTAAGGGTCTTAAAGAAGGGTAAACACCGGTCGCCCGATCTTGCCAGAAAGCGGTGGAGCGCCGCTATGCTCCCGTTGAGGCGTTGTACCTCTTTTAGCGTCTTTGGGGACGCCATGTCGATGATGGCCTGACACTGGTCCGGGTTGGCCTCTATCCCACGCTGGGAGATCATGAAGCCTAGGAACTTGCCTCCGGCGACCCCGAAAGCACACTTGGCGGGGTTGAGGCGCAATTCGTTTTTGGTTTTACAAAAAATCCACCGAACTTTTTCTTAAAAAATTCAATCTATAGAAAAAGGTGCAAATTATATGTATGAGATACATATGGAATCGATTGGATCGATTGGAAAGGTTTTTCTTGAAGTTTTAGGCCAAAGTCGAAATTCCTTTATAATTATAGTTAAAAGTGTTTTAATTATAATAATTATAAAGGTGGCTGAAAATTTGTTAAAATTATGAATTTTACAATTTTTGGGGGTCAATAATTATAAATTCTTGAATGGAGATTCATGGTATTTATTATTATTGATAAAAGGCCTAATCTCGAAAAAAGGCATGTTAAAATTGCACAGACCCTAAATTGAATACAATTTTAAAAGGAGTTTTAATATTTGTGTTGATTACCGTGTTTGACATAATTGTATGAATTGTTCATATTTGAATTGTGTGGTGTTGGATATGGCTCTAGGAGGTTTATTTCGGTAAATACGGCCTGCGTGTCGTCTCCCTCTACTCTGGTGTAAAATTTAATTTCTGTTTATACCTCAATGTAACTGGGGTTTATTCACATGTAATTTTATTTTTCCTTTTAGAAAGGTTCTCTCATTGGCTTGGGAGAATTCTAGGGTAGATGAGCCATATCTAAACACGGTGTTTGTTTTACATTTAGTTGTATGTGATGCGCTAGATGTATGTTTAGGGTGCGAATTTTGACATGCTAATTTATATATCGCGCTACAACCACGTATACGATACGAGCATTGGATTTTGTATACGATACAAAATCCGGGCACATGTTTATATGTATGCGATACATGGGGTAATAAACATGTGGCATGACTCGTTTAATTTTAAAAGGAGTTTTAAAATTAAACTATAAAAACGGAACAATTTTAATAAATTAAAAATCAAACCCTTTTAGAGAATCTTAAGTTTTAATGCCATCGCTAAAACGCCCTGTCGAAATCTTGTTCATCGTGGAGCGGTGATCGCCTCCGCGACACGTATCTGCCTTGACCTTGATGAGACACGGGTGAATGGGATTTTCAATACGACGCCTATTGAAATCCTGGTCCTTTGAATGCGGTGATCGCCTCCACGACACGTATTGTTGTTGGGCCTTGATGATATGGGGTTGGGCTTTGGCCTCGTTGTTTGAATCTAGCCATTCACATGTCTTACCGTGTGATTTGATGGGGTTATCAAAACGGTTTTGGACCTCAAGGCATTAGATGGGATAAACATGCCATAATAAGTATCATGAGATGATAAAGTCCCATAAGGATCTAAGAGTCACATAGAGATGTGATTGGTAAGGAGTTACCTACCTAAATAACCAAAGGGTGCATGATCGCCTCCGCGAC
>QANZ01046057.1:37340-73111 GCA_003254925.1 Chamaecrista fasciculata | reverse complement strand
ATAATATATAATGAGAAGTTTTATCATTGGACATGTGCAAAACTCCCATTTACCATCTGAAAATTAAGAAAAAATAACATATTCTGCCTCATAAGGAATCATTTTGTCAATTTGATTACTACAAAC
Source organism: Chamaecrista fasciculata (assembly GCA_003254925.1). Taxonomy (NCBI): domain Eukaryota; kingdom Viridiplantae; phylum Streptophyta; class Magnoliopsida; order Fabales; family Fabaceae; genus Chamaecrista; species Chamaecrista fasciculata. Next base: position 72,985 of record QANZ01046057.1, on the reverse strand, counting down.
GAGTAATGATCGAGCAGTATTTGAAATGATGATGTTTACTAAAAATCTAAAATTGTGCAAGGCATAATATGATTCGAGAATAAAAAAATATTGTTAGATTACTAAAGAGAGTTTTATGTACAGGAATTAAAATTTAGATATTAATATACTAAAGTTGAAATATCTGAAAAACTTTTTACACTCTACTTTATGTTCAAAGAGATATTTTACATTTAAGGCAAAGATAAACAAAAGTTGAGATGTTATTCTTTTGAAAGTTGAAACATGTTTAAAATGGAATGTAAGGTGTTGTTGGCTTTCCACTTTGAATGGAAGTAAATGAGAGTTATGAATATGATCCAATGAACCATTTCCACGTGTCACTTCTAGCCTTTTCAGGAATGTCCTCCCATCACTTTGCGCACTCATATGATGATGGATATGACCACTTGTCTCTTTCTTTCAACACGCTCATCCAACCTATTGCCTTTAACAATTGTAATTTCTTTTATGACATTTTAGTTTTCTGATGGACACTTTATTTTGATAAGGTGTCGCTATGTCACACACGTGTTGATGTCTGACACTCGTACGACACCCACAAGACACATATTTATAAATTTCAGAAAATAAAATCAATTTTTTGTGACTTTATCATGACAAACAATAGAAAATAATATCACATATGACATATATTATGAATATATATTGTAATTTTTAACATTTTCATCAAATTTATGAATTTTTAATTATTTTTATATATAAATATATGCCGTGTCGTGTCATATAATTTTAAGAATTTAGCGTGTCGGTATGTCTGTGTCCGTGTCGTGTCCCGTGCCCGTGTCATTGTTCATGCTTCATAGGTTTTCAAGTTTGTGCATTTAATCAGTATGCTGCAATTTTAATTTGTTATTTTACATATCCTATATTTTTGGATGTCAAATTAACCAATAAAAATTGAGTCTAATAAAAAGATGGGTAAATTATATAGAAAGTCCCTGTGGTTTGACTTATTTAGAGAAATAGTCCCTACAGTTTAAAAAAATGACAAATAAGGGACTGGAGTTTACTCCATTAACAAAAGAGGTCCTAGGGGTTTTTTACGTCTAAAATTAATGTTGTCCTCAGTCCTTATTTGACACTTTTTAAACTGCATGGATCCTCTGTGTATTTTACTCTAGAATAGGGGTCACGTGCAAGGCACATGGGAGGGCACTATTAATTTTAGACGAAAAAAATCCATGGGACCTCTTTTGTTAACAAAGAAAACCTCAGTCCCTTATTTGTCACTTTTTAAATCACGAGGACTATTTCTCTAACTAGGTCAAACCACAGGAACCCTCTGTGTAATTTACCCTAAAAAGAATTAGTATTACTTTAGATATTATAATATTTTTTTTAGTTTCCCAAGGTATCCCCTGACTCAATAGGCCAAGAACTAATCCTCCGCGGATTTGTGCTCCATTTAAAGGTCTGTCGCTGGCCAATTGATTGTTGCATACACAAGGCAGAATTCGAACCCCTGACCTTGCAGATATTATAATATTTGTTGATATAATTTTATGATGAAAAGTTAAGTTATCAAGAATTTTATCATTTCTTGTTTATGAATTTCTTTTGAGCCCTAATTCTAGGTAATAAAACATTTTTAAATATCAAAGTTGGATCATAAAGTCCGATATGTTGCAATATGACAATTGAGTGATGCTATAAATAATACATTAATATTCTACCTTAAGATTTTTTTTAATAGTTTATCATGATTTCTTTGTTTATTGACATCTTTTAAATATTTTTAGTTATATAATTATCAATTTTTTTGTTATATAATTTTTAGGGTAAATTCCACTTTGTTACCCTGTTCTATGAACCAATTCTACTTTGGTACCCTGTTCTTTCAAAAGTGACACTTTGGTACCCTGTTTTTTTAAGAATGTCATTTTGGTACCCAGTTCTTTCAAAAGTGACATTTTGGTATCTTGTTCTTTAAGCCAAGTGACACTTTGGTACCCTAAAAAAGATAGAATATGATAAAAAAAATAGTGAAAGGACAGGGTACCAAAATGTCACTTAGTCCAAAGAACAAGGTACCAAAGTGTCAGTTTTGAAATAACAGGGTACAAAAATGACATTTTTGAAAGAACATGGTACCAAAGTGTCACTTTTGAAAGAATAGGGTACCAAAGTGGAATTGGTCCATAGAACAGGGTACCAAAGTGAAATTTACCCTAATTATTAATAAATATTATAAGATATAATTATTATATTAATGTGTTATTACATACAAGTTTATATAGTTATTTCAAAATAACAATAAATTTATTAATATGATATTGTTTACTTCAATTTAGAAAATTAAAACCAATGTTGTAAGACCGAACGATTTAAAGACTCAAAATATATTTAATTCATGTTATGACCGATTTAACTGGTTGAAGCATTCGTTAAATTGAATAACACAATAAGTAATAAATATTAATTATTTTAAATATATAAAATATAAACACTATATACACATATAATTAAAATTAATAATTTAATATTTTTTTTAAATTGAAACAAAGTACATTATAAAAATGATATGAAAACATAAATGAAGATAATAGAATACATAGGTAGATTTTTCAATATAATAAATCTTATGCAAATAAAATAAATTTTTTTGAAAAATAAAATAAATTAAATGTACTTTATATATGATTTCATTAATTATTCTATTTAAAAGTTAAAATATGAAAAAAGAAAATTGAACTAAACTGTATATATATATATATTATGTTATCTAATGTGTGATATCATGCTTAGAGTAGTCTAAACATCATTGCTAAAGAAAAGTTCAAATAAAGAAATATAAATTATTTAACATGAAATATTATATATATATATATATATTATGTTATCTAATGTGTGATATCATGCTTAGAGTAGTCTAAACATCATTGCTAAAGAAAAGTTCAAATAAAGAAATATAAATTATTTAACATGAAATATTATATATATATATATATATTATGTTATCTAATGTGTGATATCATGCTTAGAGTAGTCTAAACATCATTGCTAAAGAAAAGTTCAAATAAAGAAATATAAATTATTTAACATGAAATATTATATATATATATATATATTATGTTATCTAATGTGTGATATCATGCTTAGAGTAGTCTAAACATCATTGCTAAAGAAAAGTTCAAATAAAGAAATATAAATTATTTAACATGAAATATTATATATATATATATATATTATGTTATCTAATGTGTGATATCATGCTTAGAGTAGTCTAAACATCATTGCTAAAGAAAAGTTCAAATAAAGAAATATAAATTATTTAACATGAAATATTATATATATATATATATATATATATTATGTTATCTAATGTGTGATATCATGCTTAGAGCTTAAGGGGGCGGCTACCCATTACACAGATCATGTTTGTCCACTTTAAAAGACAGTTATAACAACACATAATGTGTGTTTTCTCTCTTTTATAATATTTAATTAATAATATATACAAAATAATATTTGTATAGTTCCATACAAGTCTCTCTAATTGTTAAATGAAGAATTTTGGAGAGATTTTCCTAAACACACACACACACAAAAAGAAAACAAAAAGTCAAAGGTACACAATAAGGATTACGAGAATTCACCCCAAAATATTTTTCTAGAGTTAAAAAATAGTATTAAATTTGTCGCATTACTTAAAATGAGATAAATATGATCAATTTTATTTGTTTGACTATGAAACAAGTTATTCACTTTTGAAATTCGATTTGACTCAATTTGTTGATGATTCCAAAGTATTCATCAAAAGAAACTCGTAACTCTAATTCGTCATATTTGAGCTTGAAATAAGAGAGATATGACTATATTATGTATTTTTGGGACCAATTTGAAACATCATAGAAACATGTAAAACCAATCTGAAACAAATGAAAAATAAGGGACCAATTTGAAGTCTACCTCATACATAGGAGACTAATTTGAGACTTTGGCCTTTCTTTATTTATTGAAAAGATTAAAAGTAGTATTTATGAAAACTTGTGAAGACATTAAAGAGCATCCATTCATTGAGACGCGTCTAGGCGCGTGGGTTCCACTAGAGTTGCCCACTTCTTGTTTTTATTTGTCATACCTTTTCCATTTGTGTCCTACACCAACAACGCCACAACTCAACAACCCACTCCCATTTTAACGTATAAATAAGTATATAAAATAAACTGCTAAAACCTCATATTCATATCTAAAGTACAAAGTAAATTCCATTTTGATCCTTAATTTTCTTTTCCATTTCATTTTGATTCCTAAATTTTTTAATTTATTCCATCGTTAATCTTTGGAGTATATTTCATCCAAACTCCTGTTAAAACCGAAAATTTATACTTATTATTTTATTATATTGGTCAAAAACTCAAATCAATCTCAAATGTATGGGTTACATTTCAAATTGATCCTAAATATTTCATTTATTTCAAGTTAGTCTTATATGTTTACATAATTTATCAAATTGGTTCCAAACTACTGAATATGGTCATATCTTTCTTGATTCAAATTCAAATGTGATGAATGCAAAGTTGTATATTGCTTTTGATGAGTATTTTCTCTATCTAATTGAGGTGGTCAATAAACAAGATCAAATTAGATATCGAAAGTGGATCGCTCAATTCACAGTCTAATAAGCAAAGTTGTCTCACTCATTTCAAATCCAAATGAACAAGTTCGAAACAAAATGTTAAATTTTTATACATACATTTAATTTAAATATTAGAGTTTATAAATACCAGAATTTTATTAATTCATGGTCCATGGATAATCAAAAAAATATTTTAAACTACTTTAAATATTACTATATTAGACGACTTAAAAGTTAAAATTTATAATAAAAGATATATTAAAACTAATTGAATCAAACTAAGAGATTAATATATATTTTTTCTCCAGAATTATATTTTATCTGAAATAAACTCTGAACTCCAAAACAAAATGAAGCCGTTGCTATTGAAAATGAGGTCAATGCCTCGCAACCACATGAACAGATAAAATCTTGAGAAAAATAATCTTTTCAGTAATTATATATTTGTATTGAATTAATAAATTAATTAACGACAAATACTGTATTATCAATGATTTTGTAACCGAATTAAATTCAAAAACTAAAATATATATATTCTGTACATTTATAAAACAAAAAGTATAAAATTTAATGAAAATATTGAGACGAAAAGTACAATTTCACTTTAAATATATGAGTCAAATAATTAATGATTATGATATTTCAAAAATTAAATTGTATATTTTGATTTGATTATTTAGGTAATGATTCGTTAACTTAGTACAACTAAAATAATAAATTTTCTCTAAAATTCCTCCTTCATTGATTTGATTCCTTTTGGTTTTTCTTCAATTTCCTTGATATATCTTTGCTATTTTGAAAAAGAAAAAGCTTTATTTCTAATTACTACACATCTTTATCCGAAGTATCCCAAAACGACCGGAAATGCATGGAGTTGGAATGTGAAACGACACTGATTAATATAGTGATTGACAACGAAAGAGAGTATGAATGTATTTGTTTGTATGGATGAAACCTGTGATGATCACCACAGAATCAAGCAATGCCTAGAAAAAGACATTTCCGAATTTTTGGTATTATCGGTTCTCATGAACTCTGCTGTCTTATTTATAATCAACAGATTACATACAACCAAAAATCCAAAAGATTCCTCATTTCTGCCACTCATCATAAATCATGTAATATATATATATATATATTATATTGAGATTTGTATTTGTATATTTATAATGGATTGGCAAGCTACATCACATGGAAATGACTCAAGTTTGATCCTTAGAGTCAACATTATTGGGAGGACTGACACGAGAATAAGACTTTACGAGAACCACACCTCAAAAGCTAATTCTTGAAGTTGGAAAGCCCAAGGGCTTATATAGTGTCTTTCCCTCAGCTAACTACTCGATTGGGACTCGTATCATTACATACCCCTTCGAAAGTCGACGTTCATGACGGTCCACACTATCGACACTGGTCTATTGATAACCCCTTTTCACTTTTGACGGCTCCATACAACTTCCAGTATTCGGCACGACGCATCGTACGTACCTTAATCCAGCCTATAGGTTGCCCCTCCGTGTCAGCCGGCTCTCAATGAAAGCACCAATTGATACTAGTATAAGCCCTTAGGAGAACCACATCTCCAAAACTAGCTATTAAAGTTGGAGATCCCAAGGGCTATATATATAGTGCCTTACCCACAGCTAACTACCCGATGTGGGACTCATACCAAAGGCTCTGACCGTTTCGTCTCTAAGGTCCGAATGGAATTAGTCTTCGCTTAAATTGTTACACGGTTAAGCGGGGGAAACCTATGGTTTAACAAAAAATAATTATAAACAAATATTGAATCATAATTTAACAATAAGAATTGTTATTATTTTTAGGGTAAATTACACTTTAATTTGGTATCATGTTCTATGGATCGATTTCACTTTGGTACCATGTTCTTTCAAAAGTGACATTTTTGCACCATGTTTTTTGCATCGTCAACACTTTGGTACCCTAACAAAGATAGAATATGATAACAAATCTTGAAAGAACATGGTATCAAAGTGAAATTAGTTACCAAAGTGTTAACAGTGTAAAGAATGGAGATCCCAAAGGCTCTGACCGTTTCGTCTCTAAGGTCCGAATGGAATTAGTCTTCGCTTAGATTGTTACATGGTTAAGCGGGGGAAACCTATGGTTTAACAAAAAAAAAATTATACACAAATATTGAATCATAATTTAACAATAAGAATTGTTATTATTTTTAGGGTAAATTACACTTTGGTACCATGTTCTATGGATCGATTTCACTTTGGTACCATGTTCTTTCAAAAGTGACATTTTTGCACCATGTTTTTTGCATCGTCAACACTTTGGTACCCTAACAAAGATAGAATATGATAACAAATCTTGAAAGAACATAGTATCAAAGTGAAATTAGTCCACAGAATAGGGTACCAAAGTGTTAACAGTGTAAAGAACAAGGTACCAAAATGTCACTTTTGAAAAAACATGATACCAAAGTGAAATTGATCCATAAAACAGGATACCAAAGTGTAATTTTCGTTTTTTTTTTGTAAATATCACTCTTATAGATGATCATGAGTAAGATATGATCATAGTAAAATGACTTTGGAATTCAAACCTAAACTTAAACAAGTATCAAAATTCAAAATAAATGATGAACCAGTTAATTTTAGACCTAAACTTGAACTTATAAGGTGGAATTTTAAAATACCTATTAAAAGTTAAAACACAAATAGTTTGATAATCCCTAGTCACTTTTCATAATATTTGTTTTACATGATATATGTGATAAGCGAATAATCAATAATGAAGTGGTGATATACAAATAAAATGTCTTCATCGTGTGTTGATTCTGTGTGATGTGTGATTGAGTAGACCCACAAAATGAATGATGCATGTAGATGGAGAATCCCATACAAATGGGGGGATTTTAAAATTGTTTAATGGAGTCAAATTAAAGGATTTGGATTGGTAGTATATGGTTCGGATTTTTTTAGTTTTTTGAAATTGTATTTTAATATATGATAATATATCAATTATTATAGAGATCTTTTTAAACAAAATTTTATTTTTTCAGTATTCAATTTTTATTATTATAAAATATGATCAGCGTAAAATTTATTATTCATTAATACATAATATTTATTTTGTACATTTATACATTTGTACTTGATAAACCACTAATATACTTAAAGTGTTAAATGAGTGGAATATGATTATATGAATTTAAATCTTCTCAAAGTCTCTTTGAAATTAACATAATCTTTTGTATCGTATTATAAAATTATATAAAATCCAAAGTCAAAATCGTCATGTCTAAAAAAATAGGAATTATTCATCACCTGTTCAAAAAATTATCAATAGTGAAGTTAACTAATGCAATTTACAATTGGATAATATTTTAGAGAGATTGATTCCTTCAAAAGAATTAGTCATTGAATCGATCACTTTTTTTTTTCCTTTTTCAAATACTCATGTAAATTATTTCATACCATTTTTATATAATATTCATTGCTCACTTTATATATATGTTTATTCATTTTCAAAGGCTATTTATTTAGTTTCCAAGGGCATTCTTATCCCTTACACATTTGGCTGAGGTGTAAATGTGTAATGAGGATAAGGATTTCTTAATTACTAATTTGATAATTAATCATCTTAGTACATCGGTGGTAGATTCTCCACACTAACTATGCATAAATTGTAGTCTTTAAATTAGAGTGATAATCTATGATATTTGACTATTAATTTATGCCAAAAATCACGGGATGGATAACTTTTTTTTTTTTTTTTTAATGGAACACGGGATGGATAACTTAATTGATGGTGAATTCACTCATTTAATTCCAATCATCATGTCATCATTCCTGTGGATAATTAAAAATTAAAGGATGAAACTTAGATATATAAAATCTTTTATATATTTGTAATAAAATTCATTAATAAAATAAAGACATGTAATATCATATTTTTGTATGATTAATTATGATAAAAAAATTATATAAATATTAAGTTTTACATGATTAATCATTAAAGAGAATAAGTATAAACAAAATATTTTTAATGGAAGAATATTATGATAAAGATAAAGAAAATCTTACATTATTTTGTTTTCCTCAAAAAAAGATTACTTTAACTCCTTAAAACAAGTGGAGAGAGTTAAAGGAAATACAGCCTTTTAGGTAAAATATTCGTAAATGGATCATTTAGAGTTCTTTTGTCTATATTTCTTGTGGAGTATGTGAGAGAAAGGAAGAGAATAGAAGAGAGAGAAAGAGAAAATATGAATTTACATATTTTTATTTCATGAATTTCATATTTCCTGTCTCTAACTTCACAAGAAATGTAGAGAAAAGAACTCTAGAGGATCCAATCCCTTCGTTTTAAGTTCGAATAAGATAAGTTCAAAATTATGAGTTGCTTTTGATGAGTCATTTCTTTATCTAGTTTGTACCTTGAAAAAACAATGTCAAATTAAATATCAAAAGTGAATTGCTCTATTTATAGTTAAACAAATAAAGTTGGACATATTCTCTATCGTTTATAGTTTGAATGTGATGCGTTATGATAAATTCAAAATTATGTGTTATTTTGTAGAAATTTTTCTATGCCCAATTGAAACTGTTAACAAGCGTAGTCATATCATCTAAAAAGTGAGTTTCAAACTAAAAATAACAAGTTATAGAAATATAAAAAATCAATATAAAACAAATGAAATATTTAAGATAAATTTTTTTTTTGATTTAAGATCAAATTGAAATCTATCTCATACTCAGTATTTGACTAAAACTTTAATTACTATTTTTTAATTTTTAAGACATAATATCAGTCTTTATTCTTTAACTATACGAAAGACATCAAGATGTTGGTATGCCATCCATCGTATAAAGTCTAAAAATCATAATTGCAGGCATGAACGTTGCTCATAAGAAGCCACATGGGTCATGGGCACAAAGCTTTGCAACAAGAAATATACTTAAATAGTTAAATGTTTTTTATTAGATTTTGTTGGTAATCATATATATTATTTTTTAAAACTTAATTATGTTTTAATTAACTCGTTTAACTTGAACTAAATAATAAAAATACATCTAAGTTATGTTTGCCAATAAATAATAAAAATACATCTAAGTTATGTCTTTAAGCAGTGGACAGCCACCAACATCACAGCGAAAACACAACCCACATTTTTAATTCCTCCGACCATAATTGACCAAATTCACAATTTCAGAATATTGATTAAAAAAATTATTAAAGGCTTAAAGACACACGGAGTAAATTAAGAAAGAGAAATCTATTTAAATACATTTTCAATTGTAATGATTTGATTTCTTTTGAGTCAACTGACATTAAGTTTTTTTAAAAATTACAATTGTTAATTTAACCATTAAAAAATTAATTTTATGTGATTATAATTAATCTAGTTATTTTAATAAAAAATAAATCAAAATTAAAGATAATTTTTTTTTTTNAAAATTAAAGATAATTTTTTTTTTTTTTTTGACTAGAAGAACAAAGCCTAAAGAAAACAAAAGAGATTAAATAACATTAAAATTAAAAACGGGGGAATAGGAGTTGCGCAAAATAAGTTGTAGCTGTAGTCCATGCGGTTCTGGGTTGATCTTGTAGTTGTTGGCGAGACAGAGATTGGCGATGTCACGGACAATAGTCTCATCCTTGTAGCTACCGTGGTAAGGTTTGAGAAGCTCCGGGTAGACCGTTTGCAAATATCCTTGGATATCCTGGATTCCTTTGGTTTGGAGATTGAGTAGGCAATGACGAACTCCATGGATGACTGTTCTGTTCATCCGTGTAGTAATGTCCTCCTGATAGGTGAAGAATAAGTGGGCTGTTCCAGAGTTGATGTAGATAGCACCAAACGAGTTAATCTTCCGCTTTCTGTCCTTCCACCATGCAAAGTAGACCTTACGAGTGCGATCATCAAACTGTGAGTGGTTCGGTGGGGTTTGGCTGAAGCCGGTACGCTGCTTTGTTATTGTTGAATTCCTGGTATGGATGAGATGTGCTTTGTATAGTTTCATCGTCTCCCATGTCTTCCACACCTCGTTGCTGGATATTGTCTTTTGCTGGAATCTAACCTGGTTTCGATGAGAATAAAGTGCCCAAGCAAAGATAAGTATGTCAGAAAAAATTTCTTTGCTAAGGCTATTGTTTCCGCAGTTGTTGAGGAGAGAACTGAGCCATTGTCGGAAACCATTTGAGGCGGCCGCACATGGTCTGATGCTAAGGGTAGAACCAAACCATGTCCGACGCGCGAAGGTACACCGAAGGAAAAGGTGGTCATCGTCTTCCGTCGTGTCACACCCAAAAGTACAACGGCCATCAATCTGAAACTTTTTCGCTAGGAGGTTGGCACCGAGAGGCAACGCATTTGTGAGGCATCGCCATCCAAAAATTAAGATCTTAGGTGGGCACGGTAGTTTCCAAAAAACATCCCAATCAAGAGTCGGGCTGAGGTCCTCCTTTGTTAGACAAAGATATTCATCACGAACATTGTAATGCCCATCAGACGATTTCTTCCACGCTAATCTGTCCTGGACTCCTGTTCTGGAGACAGGCATATGTAATATGGTAGAGATCTTTGGGTCATGGTAGTACTTAGCAAGTCTGTTGACATTCCACTGTCCATTATCATCTAGGAGAGTGTTGATGGTAATATCATCATCAGTATTAACATCAGGCGGGATCCAATGTCTGCTATTGATTCGGATATTCTGCCCGTCTCCGATACGCCATACACAGTCGTCTAGAATCTGGTTTATTCTTTTGCAGATCGGTCTTGCTAGGGGGGAAGCCGTGGAGTCACACTGGAAAGTGTTACGAGAGGCGTTCTTGCAATATTTTCCATAGAAGACTTGCGAGAGCAGGCTTTGTCGATCTGAGATTATACGCCACGCTTGTCTACCAAGCAGAGCTTCATTGAATTCCTTCATTCTTCTGACGCCTAGGCCACCTTGATTCCTGGGCCGGCAGACCTTGTGCCAGGCCTTCATGTGGGGCGAGTTCCTACCTTGACAATTTCCCCAAAAGAAGTTGCTCAGGACCATATCGCACTTGTGCGCTTCAAGCTTGGAGAGACTAAAATACGACAGGTGATAGAGCGGGAGGGAAGAGAGGACAGACTTGATGAGGACCACTCTGGCCGCTTGGGATAATAGATTTGTTTTCCATCCTTGCAGTCTATCCTGAAGCTTCTCCATAATGGTGTCGAAAATTCTTCTACTGCGGGGGGCCTCATCAATATGACTACCCAGGTATTTGGAGAAATTCTTCACTCTTCGGAATCCACAGGTTTTAACCATGGTCTTCCTGAGCCTATTAGAGCAATTGGGGCTAAAAGTGATCTCTGATTTGACCGGGTTGATTGAGAGTCCAGAAGATGCTTCGAATCGTTTGAAGATGTTCCCAACCTCGGCTAACGAGGCGGTGTCTGCTTTTAGGAAGAGCAGGATGTCATCAGCATAGATGAGGTGATTGATAGCCGGCGCTCCACGGGCGACCTTTATCCCCTTAATCTTCGAATTTTGGCATTTGGTGAGAAGGCCAGACAAAACGTTCATACAAAGTATGAAAAGATATGGGGAGATAGGGTCACCCTGACGTAGGCCTGCTTTTGGGAAGAACTGATCAGTACATTCTCCGTTGACTTGTACCTTAAAAGATACCGTTGTGACACATTGCATGATTAGTTGGACCCACCTCGGGGGGAAGTTCATGTGATTCAGAAGATCCTGAAGGAATTCCCAGGAAATTTTGTCGTACGCTTTCTGAAGGTCTATCTTGATGCTTGCCCATCCTGTTTTCCCCTTTTTCTGTCTTCTTATATAACGAAGAACTTCATGAGCAATAAGGACGTTATCTGTAATAGAGCGACCTTTTGCGAAGGCATTTTGGAAAGGAGAGATGAGGTCTTGCATAAGATTTTGAAGTCTGTTGGTAAGGACTTTGGAAATGATTTTGTAACTTACGTTACACAGGCTGATGGGTCTGTAGTCCTTGCAGCTTTGTTGTTCGTTTCCTTTAGGGATTAGGATTATTGTAGACTGGTTCAGTTCCTTAAGCATTCTACCAGAATGGAGGAAAGCGGTGACCATCCGATTGATGTCATCTTTAACAGATGGCCAGAAGTGCTGGTAGAACAGAGCAGGCATTCCGTCAGGGCCAGGGGCTTTGTAGCTATCAATTTCAAAAAGAGCTGTTTCTATTTCCATCAGTGTGAAAGGTTGTTGAAGGTAATCATGCTGATTTCTGGACAGAATAGGGACGTTGGATTCGTGGAATAGCCTTTCATTATCTTCCTTATTATGTGATACCTGGTTTGTGAACAACCTTTCAAAATAGTTTTTGGTCATAGATCTGAGATTGTTTTCGTCATGTATCCAGTTGCCCCCATCATCCTTCAAAGAAAAGATATGAGCCTTCCTTCGTCGTTGCTTTACCACCGTATGGAAATATCTGGTGTTACGGTCACCATTGAGTATCCATGTTTGTTTGGCTCGTTGAGCCCAGAAGATCTGTTCACAGTTTAGGAGGAACTCAAGTCTTTTACGAATGATCGTTTCCTGCCGGTTTAGACCAGGGCTACCGTTATGAGTCAGATTTTTCTGAAGATCAAGCAGAGACTTTTCACATGCAGTGATCTGAGTTTTGATGTTGCCAAAATGTTCCTTGTTCCACTGTTGTAGAGCTTTGGCGGTAACCTTAATTTTCTGGACAAGGCGGAAGGCAGAGGAACCGACATGGCCCTGTGTTGAATTCCAAGCACTGTGAACGACCTGTTTGCAGTCCTTATGTTGAAGCCACATGGCCTCAAACTTAAAATTGGGTCTTCTTTTGATTGGGGGCATCTCAGAGTGAAGGAGCAGTGGAGCATGGTCAGACGCAGCAATAGGAAGGGCTTCCACGTAGCAGTCCTCGAACTTGGCATTCCAAGATAGATTGCCCCAAGCTCTGTCGATTTTCTCCAGCACTAAATCACTTCCTTGTCTGTTATTGGACCAAGTGAAGTGGTTACCAACTGTGGGGATATCCATAAAGTTCTTGGTATTCATGACATCTCTCATTCTGTTGGCACCAATGATTTTGGAGGATCCCGAGGATTTGTCTCCCGGTTTCAAAACTTGGTTAAAATCTCCGATAATGAGCCAGGGTAGGTTGTTATCGGTTGTGTTCTCAATGAAATCCCATAGTTTGTATCTATTACAAGTTTTGGGTGGGCCATACACATTGGTGACAAGACACTTGCAGTCATACGGCAGAGAAATAATACCATGGATCCAATATTTGGAAATACTGAGTACATCAAAACTAACCTGGGCTTTCCAAAAAAGTGCTAGACCCCCACTAAGCCCATTTGCATCAAAACAAACAAAATTATTAAAATTAAGAAACGACGCTAGACTTTTAATCTTATCCTCCGTACATTTGGTTTCCTGAAGAAAAATAAAATCGGGGGAGTAGGATTGGCAAAAAATCTTCAAGCGTCTTCTTGTCGTGGCTTTGCCGACGCCACGACAGTTCCAGCTAAGGTACTTCATGGATCCCTAGGGGGTTGTTTTGGTACAACCTCCCTAAAACCCAGGTGAAAGTTCTGCAGCTGTGTGACAATCATCTCGAGAATTGTGTTGATGTCTGTTTCCGACAAAGCAGGTGGTGCAGACTCGGGTTCTGTTTTCTTCCTTTTACTTTCCTTGTTTACAGGCTGGTTCTCTGCATCCTCCCCAAGGCTGACTATGGCCATGTTTTTCCTTTTCTTGAGAGGAATGCTGATGGGACCCCTTTTGAATTTTTTTGACCAGGGTGCATTGTCCTCATTCGAAGCCAGATGGTCAAATTGTCGCTTTCTGTTGACTTCCCCAAGACTTTGGCTACGGGAGTTGTCAAGGTTGGAACTAGCAGCTTTCAGGATGTCCTTGAGAAGGTGTATAGCGGTCTTTAGAGTGACAGCAGTCTGTGTTGCCTCTTGACAAAGTTGGCTCAGCTTCTGATCATAGTAGTTTGGGGTATCGTTGAAAGTATTCATGTTTGGCGTGTCGTAATCAGGGTGCACATTGATGACTGTGGGGGAATAGGGAATTATTGCCAAACTCGAATCTCTCTCAGAATTCGTGCCCATCTCGGTAATGGTGCCCACTACCATAAAGTCATCATCCTGTTGCTCTGCTGATGCGCCAGAAGTACCAGAAGGTCCTGCAACATCATGGGCAGATTGGGTGTCCACTTTGTGTTTATTGAGACATTCGGTCTCACCAACTTCAGTTATGGTGAGACTGTTACCCCAGAAAAAGTCGTCCTGGCTTATGGGCAGCTGTCCGTTTTCGTCAAAGAGTGGGTAATTGGTGGAGTCCATGCTGATTTGGCCATTTGTGATATACAACTCTCCAGTGCCAATGTCCATATAACAAAGAGATTGTTCTCTGTTCTCCACAGCTTGAAGGGTTGGGTCTTCTTCAGTGATATGGAACAGAGGGAGAGGGAACACATGCTCAGGGGCGGTACGATAATAACGGAAAGCAGTGTTTCTGAGCTCGGTGTCCTCTTCCATTACCCTCATCTCGTCCTCAGAGATAACAAACCGATTGTCTGCATGGTTTGGACTTCCGTCCGGGATAACTGGAGCTTCAGCAGGGTGGTCTTGTTGAGTGATATTCTCCGGGCTGGAATCGGTGTTATCGTCTGTATCTAAAGTGTTTATGGTTCCAAATTCGGCCATCGTGGAGTTATTTGGGTTCTCCGGGATGAGGCCCTGTACAAAACCCACATCATCACCCTCTTCATCATCGGCATCCCACTCCATGGGGTCTTCTTCTTCTGTGTCCGCCGTTGGGATTTCAACAAGGAAAAGGTGCTCGGCCATGGGCCCATTCGGAGGCGGGAAATCGTGCTCCTGCTCTCCATTATGATTGCCAAAGTCCCCATCCTCATTGAAAAATTCGAAGGGGTCAAAATCTAGGTGTAGCGGTGGGTGTTGCATGGGCCTATAGACATAATCTTCACCTCTGAGTACTAGGTGAATAGCAGTGGTACGTCTAGTTGCATGGTTGAGGAATCCCCTTGCATGGTTAACAAAGTGGATTCTAGAAACCACGAATCCAATCTGGAGTCCGAACAGACGGTTAATCCGGGACATTTGCGTGTGTAAGTTGGCGTTAATCCTCTGATCATGCCAATCACATGCGGGGTAAGTATGACCAATCCTTCCGCATCCGGTACAGACACGATACATCCGTTCATATTTGCATTGTACCCAAATCATTTGGCCATCATCCGTGTTTATCACAAAACCCATGAGCAAAGGACTGTCGATAGGGATGCGAACTCGGATCCTCATGAAGCGGAGGTTCCTTGGAAATTCCGGGGACCAGTCCACGCTCAAGCAAACCCCAAGAATTGAGCCAAGAGCAGATGCAACGGCCGGGGTTTGGAATTCTAAAGGGATACCCCAGAGCTGAATCCATACTGGTATTTCGGCAATATAGTAGTTTGTAAGAACAGTGTTGGGCTCCCATGGGGCGAAGAAAATGAAGCCGCCATGCACGGACCATGGTCCTTCTTCCATGATGAAGATACGGTCCTGAATATTGGTAAAGTGGAAAATATAGTTGTTACGGCTCACACCAACAACACGGACAGCACCTCGAAGGTTCCAAAAGTTGTCAATAATGGCTTGCATCCGGCGAACGGTGAAATTACGGCAGTCGACAAGGGTTCCTATAAGACAATTACTCCAAAATCGGCGATAGTTGTGGGTCATTCGAGGATTAAAACGAATCACAGGACCCCTGGCAATGCGTCTTCTCGGAGGGGACTTCGGGTTGCTAGCATGGTGCCGGTCTTCAATCTCGTCGACGTCTATGTCGCGGTCAGAGTCACTGGACTCTATCCACCCGAACTCTCTCGGGTTGTGGTTGTCCATCAGGGGTTTGGGTCTCTTGTTTGGTTTGACAGGTGGTGTATTGCGGAGGTGGGTTGGAGGGTTCTGACGTTTGTGTGGTGGGATGTACGGTGTAAGGCAGGGTTCGACGGAATATTGTTGAGTCATGGCGAGAAGCAGGGGGTTAAAAAAGGCAGGGAAGAGACTAGAGGTATTAGGCGAAGAGGCAGGAAAACGTTTGAGGTATACAGTAGGGGGCAGAGGCGTGCAGGAGGAACCTAGAGATTCAGGTGGGACTATTGAGCAGAGTAGTGAGCAGAGTAGGGAGTTACAGCGCCGAAGAGGAGAGAGTTGGGGAGAGGATAATGATGAGAGAGAGAAAAAACAAGAAATGAATGCAGGGAGCAGGAGAGAGGGAAAGGATTTTACGGAGAAGCTGGATAGTTGGAAACGTTAAAGCTTTGATTTAGTTGGATAGGACAAGAAAATGGAATAGTGAGAGGTGGCTTAGAATTGAATGCAGAGGAGAGGAGAGAGGGAAACAAAAAACGGGTGAAATGGATAAGGGATAAAGAGATTATTTGGGTATAAGGGATAGGACAAAAGGACAGAATAAAAAGGGGCAATGCAAATAAGTAAAAAATGCGCAGGTGGGCCCCGAGGAAGCAGTATCGATTTGGCAGAGTTACAAGCAGCAGAGATAGTAATACAAAGTATGGGAGGTTTTAGGCGATAATCATCAGATCTACAAGACTAAGCAACCACTAATAGCAGACTAAAGCTTTAAATCAAGGGCGTAGCAGCAAAGGTAATCATATATGGGACATGAAACGAGGTAGAAGGCAGAGAAGAAAACGCACCCGATTTGTACTGGCATCACGGCATGTCCTTCACGAGGTAAGGTGAGAGATAGTTGCAATAAATGCTGCTAACCTGCTGACAGAGAGTAATTGAAGTTCCCTTGGAATTGTGAAGCTGCAATAAGGCGAAGAGGCAAGCTTCAATCGACGAAACCCTAAGGGGTTTGATGTTGCAAACTCAGTCGCTGTGACGGCGCGACGAGTTGTGTGTGTCTGTGTGGATCTATGGATAAATTAAAGATAATTATAAATTTAGGTAAAAACATATTTTCCTTCCCCTATGTTTATATAAATTTTCAATTTTGTCTCTAGATTTGTTTGCTATTAATTTCGTCTCAAAATGTAATATTTTAGTTAATTTTATTCTTTATCTTAACTCTGTCAAATAACTCGTTGACCACATACTCTAATATCTTGTTCATGCCAAAAATAATTGAATGTACTATTAAATACGTCCCTAAAATTTGAGTTCATGTCAAATATATTCCTTAAAAATATATTCATATAATCATTAAATTATTTGATGAAATTAGGATAAGAGATAAAATTTATTAAAATATAAAATTTTAAGAACGAAACTAAAAACAAATAACTTTGAAGGCAAAATAGAAAATTATTGGAAATTTTGAGATGAAAAAAATACTTTAGTCTAATTTTTAATATAAATATTAAGTATAATCTTAATAAAATTAAAAATTACTTTGAGTATTTTATTAAATTCTAGTTAATAATTTAACAAGAGGAGTGAAAAGTTAAATATAGTTATATAATCTAAAAAATTAAATTTATACTTAATAAGAAAAGAAAAAGAAGAAGTGGATAAATCACCATGATTTACTCATGTTTTGCTTATCACTGCTTGACGTGGTTGGAGATTGTGTTGTTTTTATCCTCTCCGATTGTTTTGGGTCCTAAAATCCTAATGCTATAAATTCATCTTTTAGCTTCATTTCTCATTCTATCTTCAATTTTGCCTCCACGCTATATTATCGCCTTCAAGAATCCGCTTCTTCTCAAAATCTCCTTCTTCTTGATTTCTCTCGGTAAGACTTTCTTATCTTCTTTCTTTCTCTTCCATTTCTTGTTTTTTGATTCGTGTTCTTTTTCTTTTTTTTTTTCCCGTTACTATGCTTCAGATCTACCTGCATTTTCTGAATCATTTCCTGAATCAGATTTATTATAGGTTCCTTGTTTTACTCTCTTGTGAATCAAGACTTTGTTGTTTTTCTTTGTGTGTGTATGTGTGTGTGTTTTTGGCGCTTCATAGATCGGTGACAGGCACTAAAGCGGTGTTGCTTGTTTTGATTTACCCAAATAGGCTTTTTCTTTCTGTGGAACTCTTATATTTGTTTTGGTTTCTCTGATTTGGAATTGGGGAACGTACTTTTGATTCAGAGCGTACAATTTCAAGTTTATTAGGTTCTCGCTGTCTCCTACATGCTCTGTTCACGTCTACTGAGCTGGTGGATTTGTTAATCTGTCTTGCCTTTTGGTGTGATGTGTAATTCCTATGTTGTTATTCGTTGATTCTCTTGCTGGATTCATTTTTTTATCATCACATCCAAATTGTATCAGCATTCCGTGAATTCCAGATCTGGTGGCCACTTCTGCTTCTGTTTTTCTTCGCAGAGGATAGTGGAGGCCTTGTATTCAATCTATGTTGATTAAAAGTTTCATATATTCTGCCAGATATTATTTTTTCCCCCATTCTAATCTTAGGATTATTGTCTTTCTTATCCATTCCACGTTCTTTTTTAGCTTTGTTTAGATAAACTATGCTTTGATTAATCCCAGCAGTTGATTTAGGTGGGACAAATTAACCCCTCTTCCCCACCCTTTTTTTTTCAGAATAGTAGAGTTGGGTTCTTATTGAATCATAATTTCCAGCTCATTTTAATTATATAATTTGTAAAACGGTAATTAACTTTGGACTTTTTTAGTTCCTGGAGGTATTAGGGCAGTTGAGTGTCTGCCATGTTGAATTGCTATAAAAGGGGCTTTGGAAATTTTGAGCTCTCTAGTTTATTAGTTGGTTATTAAAAGAAAAAGCACCCTTCAATTGTAGTCAAAACAACAAGATGGAGTGAAGGTTTTAGTTGTCAATTTGTTTCTTGCATAATGATGTTTATAGTCAAGTAATAGGCCTTTTTGTCTCGTTGATGACTGGACTTGAATTTATTTGACACTACGTTTCCTCATTGATTATGCATATATTTTCTGATCGTTTACTAATTCTTAGTTGGCTTTCTTTTATTTGATTTATTCAGCCCATATATGGAATTGAGGAAAATGGAAGTTACCGGTGGCTAATCATCTTAAAGTTCTATGGCCTACTCTGGTATGAGTTCGTTGTACTGACTATTGATGATAGGATGCCTTTCAAATTTTGTTAATGAATTGAATATTGATCATTCTATATTTTTAACTTTGGAATCTGTTATTTTTTTTCTTATAATTTATAGATATCCGGGCAATGTGTGAGGAAAGATACAACTCCAGTGGCTCAAGACTCAATTGGCAGAAAATAAGTGAGAAGAATTACTGTAGGAGCAAAACATCTGTTATGGAATTTGAATCCGACTGGACAAAGCACAGAAAATCATCAGCTTATACTGCTCAAGTGATTCGTCCTGCAACATCCTTTATGCCCTGGTCTTGTAGAATCCCTATTGGTGAAGGATATCACGAATTTCTTTAGTTAGATGATTCTTAATTATAAAATTTTGCCTCATTAAATTTGGTTGATTGGCGCAAAAACTCTCCACATTCTTGTGATATATGATCTATGCATTTGCATATCTGAACAATGCCTGGATTTGTTTCTGGAAAGAAGAGATTTACACAGTCAAATATGTGCTTCACCAATTTGATAAATCAGGATACACCAACTCGTTCAAAGAGCTGTCACTGTTTAACTTCTGAAGTTCTTGATAAAGAGGATAGCCCTATTCTACCTGGGCTACCAGATGATGTGGCAAAGCATTGCCTTGCACTTGTGCCTCGTGCTAACTTCCCAGCTATGGGTGGTGTCTGTAAGAGATGGAGGTCATTTATTCGGAGCAAAGAATTCATTACTGTGAGAAAGTTGGCAGGGGTGCTTGAGGAATGGCTTTATGTCTTAACTATGGATAGCAAAGCAGCAGAAAGCCATTGGGAGGTTCTGGATTGTCTGGGTCAGAAACACCGATCTCTTCCGCCAATGCCTGGTCCCGAAAAGGCTGGGTTTGGGGTCGTGGTTCTTAACGGAAAGCTTCTTGTTATTGCTGGCCATTCAGTCATTGATGGAACAGACTCTGCCTCGGCAGAGGTTTACCAATATGATTCTTGCCTTAACTGGTATGTTATTCTGCTTTTTTTTTGGTAACAAGGGTTTTCAAGGTTAATAACGTTTTTTCCTGCTATTTTCCAGATTTAACCCAGATTGACTTGTCTGTTTGTAACTTACTCAGAAAATGTTAGTACAATTTTCAAAATTAAATAGATTCTGAAATAGTGGTGTCTATCCTTGACCATTATCCATATGACCTCCTTTTTGTATGCACTATTCTCAGATCATTTCCATGTGTGGTTGATTAAATGGTAGAACTTTTTCTTAATAATCACCTATATACATGCTTTGGAAGGAAGTAATTATTTTGCATGGTGCAATAATGAACTTTGCAATTGCAGTTGGAGCAGATTGCCAAACATGAATGTGGCCAGATACGACTTCGCTTGTGCTGAAGTCAATGGCTTGGTTTATGCTGTTGGAGGCTATGGGGCTGAGGGTGAGAGTCTCTCCAGTGCTGAGGTTTATGACCCAGATTCTTCAAAGTGGACGCTGATTGAAAGTCTTCGTCGCCCGAGATGGGGTTGCTTTGCCTGTGGATTTGAGGGGAAGTTGTATGTGATGGGTGGAAGGTCAAGCTTTACAATCGGGCATTCCAAGTTTGTCGATGTCTATAACCCGGAGAGGCACAGCTGGTGTGAGATGAAGAATGGTTGCGTGATGGTCACTGCACACGCAGTTCTGGGAAAGAAGCTCTTCTGTATGGAGTGGAAGAACCAAAGGAAGCTAGCTATATTCAATCCAGAAGATAATTCATGGAAAATGGTGGCTGTCCCATTGACCGGTAGCTCTAGTGTTGGTTTTCGATTTGGGATTCTCGACGATAAGCTTTTGCTATTCTCATTGGAGGCAGATCCTGGATACAAAACCTTGTTATATGATCCAAATGCATCCCCAGGGGCAGAATGGCAGACTTCTGAGATTAGACCATCTGGTTTGTGCTTGTGCTGTGTAACCATAAGGGCATGAAGTGGAAGATACTTCCTTTAGAGTTTGCGACTGTGCCTTCTTCGTTTTACTAATAATTAGGGACATTAGTGAGTGTTTTATGGCTTTAGTTTTGGTGATTTCGTTTTGATTGCTAGTTTTTTTCGTGTATCATGATATTCACATTAGACATTCTCACATTCAGCTTATTTTTGGGTTGCTTGTAATGGTCAATTCTCTAATTTCTGGGATTTTGTGATTCCTATTCATATTTCTAGGACTTGATTGTGCTGGGTTGTGATGTGTTTGATTTTTGTGTGAAGTAAATACATTGTTTTGGAAATTCTGAAAATACATTTGTCTTATGATTGGTTCTATGTATGAGATTTGTCAATTTGTTAATGACTTAATGACTTAATGAGAACTTTCTAACAGAATTAAATGAACAAAACGTAAGGGGTTCCGAAGGCAGGGATTGAAGACTTAATGAGTAAACCTTGTTAATGATTTAATATTTTAATGAGATTTTTCAATTTGTCATCGTGTTAATTTACTCAAAGGAATTTTCTA
The DNA here is from genome assembly GCA_003254925.1 of Chamaecrista fasciculata. Classification (NCBI taxonomy): domain Eukaryota; kingdom Viridiplantae; phylum Streptophyta; class Magnoliopsida; order Fabales; family Fabaceae; genus Chamaecrista; species Chamaecrista fasciculata. The sequence continues at coordinate 50,828 of QANZ01046057.1, read as the reverse complement.
ACAGAATTAAATGAACAAAACGTAATTTTGTAATTGAAAAGAAATGTCTTTATACTTATTCCTTTTTTTGTTCTAGTTTTGTAAATTGTTTCGACTCCACAGACTTATTCCTTTTTTTTGTTCTAGTTTTGTAAATTGTTTTTATGTGTGAATTTGTTCTAAAATTGATATTTAGATATTGAATTCAAAATATATTTTTTCATCTTATTGACTATTTAATTTTTAAAAATATTAAAAAATTAATATTTGTCGGCATAATGTTTCATCTTATACAAAAGTATTTAGAATATCAAATTTATGATAACATTACGAAGACCAAAGCAAGATTTGTTTTTTCGGCCAGAAGACCAAAACAAGATGTTTTTTTTTAAGACCTAAGCAAGATTAGGCATACAAGAATAAACGAAAAATGCGCTCAAATAAGTATTTTGTCGGCATAATTTTACTATAAATCTCATAACAATAATTTCATATAAAAATAAATTTCTTTGGCTTTTTCAAAAGGTTAAAAAAATGCATAATGTTTTTTCAAACTTTAGTTATTGTATAAAAGATTTTGAACTTTCATAAATAACAAGAGATTCCTTAACCGTTCAATTTTGTATAAATAACTTCTACTGGTAAAATTTTTATTAAGAAAATTATTTTTTTATAATCTTATCATTATTATTGTATTTTACAACGACTCAAATTAAAAATAAATTGTTATCGTAATTAATAAATAGTTAAAAAATTAAAAAGAAGGTCAAAATCTCATTTTGGTTTGTAATGTTTATTTTAAATTTTATTTTAGTCTTTGATATTTTTTTTGTTATGTTTTAGTTTTTAATATTTTTTAATAGTTTTGTTTTAGTTTTTAACTACTAAATATGACTATATTTTTTTCATTTTAAATTTAAATATAACGAAATTAAAGATACAAATTACTTTGGCCAGTTCTTTCTTTATTCGGTTGGAATTGTCGACAAACAATCGAAGTAAAGCCTTAAATGAGCTGCTCATTAGAGATTTAAATGAGATTTTGACTTAAAAATAATTTAATTTTTCAAAAAATATATTTACACAGAAAATAAAAAATTATGAATCTTTCATATCTTTCTAGACCTTCAAAAGTTTTCACATAATAACTAATGTTCAAGGGAGTTCTATGCCTTATTGTTATAAAAAAGGGTCAAAGTACAAATTTGGTTTAGTCCTTTATATTTTTCTTATTGCATTTTTTGTCCTATATCTTTGGTTCAGTTCTCAATTTGGTCCCATATTTTTTTTGTTATAGATCTGGTCTCATATCTTTGGGTCAATTGCAGAATTGGTCCTATATCTTTGGATTAGGTGCAGAAGTGGTCTCATAATCGTTGATACTTTTGTAAATATATGAGATCAATTCTGTAACTTGATTAAAAGATATAGGACCAAAAATAATATGGACCAAAAGTACAACAAAAAAGATACAATACCAAATTGGGAACTCAGCAAAAAATATGGGACCAAATTTACACTTTAACCTAAAAAAATTAACAACCTACCTAGTGATTTAATTTTTGAAAAATTACTAAATTAACAATTTAATCCTTTAACGATAGAATCTCCCGTTGTTCTGACGCGAGTAGGTTAAGCTCTTTTTGCTCTATAGATACACTCATACGCCCGTTTAAATTGAACCTAAAATGAATTATTAGTGGAAATAAAAAAACACTGAGAGCAGTGTAAGCATTTCGTCGAACACTTCGAGTGCGAGCTTTTTCGGTTTTCCCCATCATCATCATCAATGGCTTCTTCTGCTTAATCTCCAAAATCAAATCTCTCTCTCTCTCTCTCTCTCTCTTCTCTCTCTCATCACAATGTTCGGCGCTCAGACTTCTCCTTCTCTCTTCGGAACCCCTTCTTCAACCCCTGCCTTCGGAACCCCATCTTCCACTCCACCCTTCGGAACGGCTTCATCGGCGCCGGCGTTCGGCACGCCGTCTGCAACTCCGGCGTTCGGAGCGCCGTCAAATACGCCGGCGTTCGGAACTCCATCTACGCCTTCTTTTGCCACTGGATTCGGAACTTCGCTTTTCTCGACGCCGTTTTCAACTCAGCAACAACAGCAACAACAACAACAGCAACAGCAACAGCAGACTCCGCTGTTTCAGCAACCTGCTGCTGCTTCAACTGGTTTTGGATTTCAGACTTCTTTTGGAACACCGCAACCCGCGCCGATTCAGAATGCGCAATTGACTACCCAGATGGCTAACGTAGCTCCCGTTTCTTTTTCTCTGGCTGATCGCGATATTCAAGTGTGTTAAACCAATCCCTAAATAAATAAATGCCTTTCTCTAGCTCTTTGTTTCGTTTTTCCATATTGCATTGTAATTTAATTGATTAACCCCTTTTTTTGTTTTGACGGTGTTATGTTAATTAAGGCAATTGTTGATGCTTACAAGGAGGACCCTGGAAACTCTAAGTACGCCTTTAAGGTTCTCTCCTCTTGTCTTCAGCCTTGCTTATGTGTTTCGAGTTTTGACTGAGAAATTTTGTTTGGAAAGATCCTTTGTATGATATACATGTGAAATTTGAGCATTTGTATTGAACTTTAGACTGTTGTATGTTCATCTTTATCTCAATTTTCTGTGTTTTGCAGCATTTATTATTCAGTGTAACGGAACCACAGTTTAGGGTGAAACCTGCTGGTGTATCAGACGTAAGTCCTTTGTCTCAATTTGTATATATAGTTATAAACTATATACTGTAGTTGTTGGGTTTGGGAATGCAAAGCTTTCATTTTTTGTTTGACCATAGGCTAATTTTGGGGAATAGTTTGTATTGCCAGATCATGTGGGCGGAGGCCATGGGGAAACTTGAGGGTATGGAAAGTGCTGATCGAGAACGACTGTGGCCTCAGCTTGCGCAGGGTTTCAAGGATCTTTCACAAAGACTTAAGGTGATTTCTTTTCTTTTTTAGTTCACAGCTTCTTGTAATTGGCTTTTTTTAATGACAATGTAATGGTCTTGGTAGGTTCAATAATAGACCAGCACTAGTAATTCAAATCATTGATAAATTGAATAAAATGGTTGTTCTGGGATCTTTGTGGCTCTTTTGTGAGGTTTAGCATTTAGATATTCATTTAGCAACAATGTCCTTTACAATGGGGTAAAATGAATAAAACATTGCAACTTGAAGGGCTATTCCCTGAGAGTCTAACAAATTCCTTTGAATGTGATAGATTGTTTAAAATTCCAATAACTCGGAATCAAAATTTATACTTGAGGTTATACAAAATCAGAGCCAGAAAAAGGATATACTTTGAATCCTAATCTATTCTATCAAAATCCAAGGAACTGTTTTCAATTTATTTTGTATTGTGTGAAATTTCATTTGTATGTGAGTTTGCACTAAACATAATCTTTAGTGCTCTATTTCATTACACAGGTCAGGAATTAACAAAAAAAAAAGGCCAGGTCTAATAGTACTGTATTAGGTTATAGTAGAATTAAATTATAAACTTGTTTTTTCTCTTAAATGAACAATAAAATTAGATATTTTATTTTGGCCAAGAGTGTTTACATGATTTGCCCTAGTGAGCTTGTCTACTTAATTATAGCTAAAGCGAGAGATTGACAATGGAATTTTTTTTGGCAACAGTATCTTTTTGGTCTTCAAACTGTACATCAATTTTCAATTGTTCCAAAAGTTTGTCTACTGTCATTTTTGTCCCCAAATTTTCACATTTTAGTCAATTTTATCATTTTCACTAACTCCATTTTATGAGTTAACTGCAAATTTTACATGGTTTATGACATATAATATAAAATTGCTGGAAAAAAGAAAATCTGGACTCAGATTGAGAACCACGTGTAGTTTACCACTAGTTCATTTGATGAAGTTAGGGAAAAGGAACTAGTGGTAGGTTCATTTTGGAAAATAAATTCTCCAATTGTAAAATAAGTAATGGCTGATTAGGTTCATTTTGGAAAATAAATTCTCCAATTGTAAGAAATTTACTTCCATGTCACTATTGATCCATCTTCAGATCTTCTTCATTAGTTGTGGCCTATTGGCTTTTCTCTTTTGGTTTATAACTCATTATCAGGTACATATTGAAATTCCAAAATGGAAGTGAACTGGTACTTTGAATATCGTATCGATCTCTATCAACTGGCCACCCTTCAATACTTGATCAGAAAGTGTGCTGATGTACAACTTCTGATTCTTGAAATCTAACTAGGTGTACTTATGCATAAAGAAAAGATGTAGAATATTTTTTCAGTATATATTGTTCAATTCCCCCTCTCTTCCCCGGGCTCTTTTGTTTAGTATATCTTCTATTTAACTGGCTTGCATTATTATTTTTCAATATGAAAAGATGGGCAAATGGTTTATACTCATTTCAGTAAACAATACATGCTGATTAAGCCCATTGTCAATTAATACACGCTGATTCACATTCTCATGCAGATTCAAGATGAAGTCATTGTTTCAGATGCAGAGAGATTACGTATAACCCAAAGCAATGTTAAAATGGTAAGGCTCTTTTCTCTGCCCTACCCATTGCAATGTTGAAGTATTGCGAAGTTTCTTTTCACCATGCAATGCTGATTCAGATTTTCAATTTTCTAATGTTTTGTGTAGCTCCAAAGGCATTTTCAAGCTGATACTCTTCCTTGGATTCAAAGAATGCAACAGAAAGAACAAATTCTCCAACGACGTCTCTTAAGAGTAGGGACAACTATTCTATGGTTTAGAAAAAAGAGTGCTCATTTGGAATGAAATAACTCATTTTTTAAAAGCAAATTGTTCAAGTTGACTTATACTTCTTCAAAAGCATCAAATGGCTGATTAGATGTTATTTTCATTTTATTTTTATCTTGTTGGAAAAAAAATCACATTTCTTTGTTCTGGTGATCTACCCCCTATTCAATTCTGTGCTCTTGGTAACATCCCCTTTAATTAATTGGTTGGGATTCTGTTAGTTGAATTGATGAATTGCAACACCAAGCGAGTCTGTGGTATTGAAGTTTCTTATCTGCTGCCACTATACTAATTTAATAATTTTTTCCTCATATTTTGTGATTTAAGGTAATGAGAATAGTGGAAGCATTGGAGGGAAAAGGATGCCGTATACCCTTAACAAAAGGGGAAGCTGAACTTGCTGAGAAATTAGCCACCATAATTAGACAGGTAGAACTTTTGGGTCCTACACTTTCGTCTATCTCCACCACCTTCCTATTCCTTGTTGAGTATAGAACTAACATACAAATTATTTTCAGCTTAAAGGATCTGGAGCAGAACTTTCTAGAAGGGTACAAAACCTACTAACTGTATCTCGCGTTCAGGCAAATGGCAGTGGATATGGTGGCTCTGCATATCTTCCCGGGTCAACCAAAATTCATGAACAGAGTCTCACTGATTTGCAGGAGGTAAGATGGGATCAACTTGAAGGGATTTTATGGCTAAAATTTGGGTTTGTTGTCTGTTAATTTTTTTCTCTAAATAAATGTGGCAATTAGTAAGTACTAAGTAGTAATGTATGAATCATAAATCCAAGCTTTTGCCAACATGACTTAGCTCATTTGACAAAAGGGAACTAGTAAGAGTTTCACAGTCATGCTGTTAGGGGTGTTAGGAGCTCATGTTATTGGTCAATTTCCTGTGAGGGGAGTTCCAATGCTTGATTCCTGCACCATAATGCTGGTTATAGTTTCCATTGTCTCAGTAAATGTTGATGTGGGGGTTGAAAAAGTATCTTGGGGATGCCTGATGGGCTATGCTTCACACTAACACGGACACTCACATGTTAAATTCTTGAAATTACATGACACAACACAATATATATATATTCATAAATGTATATTAAGATCTATAAATCTGGATGACAGCTTCAAAAATTACATCAATTAATGGCATATGTCATGTGTGTCAATGCTTTCTATTTTGTATGTCCATATCCAAAAACCCATAAGCATACTTTCTATGGATAAAAATGAATAAAAATGTGTCTAGCTAAGTCCAAGCCATGTCTGAGCTGATAAAAATAAATAAAGAAACACTGACATGCAGGAACATGTGTAAGACATGTCATATGCATGTGGCACGTGTGTTCATGTCCAACACATGGAGTAATGTTGGAGAAATATGTCCTCCACTCCTCCTTATTGTGATTCTGTGTGATGGTGCTTGTTTTTTTTTTTTTTCTGTGGGGTAGGTCTTACAGCAGCAGACAGAGGCTATAGCAAGACTTGGAACGGTTCTAAAACGAGATATACGGGACATGGAGATCATCATGATGGCGGAGGACACCGGAACAACCAAAAACGGGAAATCTGTCTAACATGCCAAAGAGAAAGACCTATGCTAAAATGTCTTCCAAGTTTTAAATGATAGTTGGATTTGTCTTTGAGTTTACTTAATCCAGCATTATTAGGTGATTGTTGGCAGCTGATGAATGATGATAAAGTGAGCACAAGAGTGGGAAAATGTGAGTTGGATTGACATGCAAAAGTTCTGTTTGCCTTTTTCCTTTGATAGATGGAATTTACTGTAACATTGAGGATTGAGAGTCGAATCATTAATTACACAGTGAAACATTTTTCTGATTAGTGACTATGTTATGAATTATTAGCTATGATGATCCTCCTGACAACTACGAATCACATACAAGAGCCTGGAATTTGTGATATACGTTTAGTAAAACTCAGACTCTAGCTCTAAATTATAACGTTATTTCAGAATTATTCTGGGAATTCTACAAATGTATGCGTCAGTGATATATTTTCAAAGCCAAAAGTACTACTTTCGTCTCCAAATTTTACATCAATTGTCAATTTCGTCCTTAATCTTTTTTTGCATCAATTGTCAATTTCGTCCTTAATCTTTTTTTCCTGTCAATTTCATCCTTAATCTTTTACATTTTAGTTAATTTTATTCTTTGACTAACTTATTTCAATAAATTAATGACAAACTACATCCTGTTTTTCAATTTAAGTTAGGATTTGAGTTTCTTTTTCTATCAGTTTTACATTATATATCATTAGCCACATAAATTATGTCGTCAATGTTTGGCTAAAGTAAGAGCAAAAGATAAAATTGACCAAAATGCTAAAGATTGAAAACGAAATTGACAATTAGTGTAAAACTTAGATACTTTTCTTGTGCTTGCTTGATGAGTAACGAGAGGAAATCTCTACTTATTGAAAACATTTCACCGTTTTCATCTCTAATATTTACTCTTAGCTCATATTTTTGGCAAAATTTGTTCAAAATATCCCAAAATTAGTTTACCTATAGTTTTTTCTAGTTCATGCTGAAGTTTCCAAATTTACCAGCAAGCATATTATTTGTTTCATTATGGTATTAATTGCCATGCTCAAACGCAACATCTTTGTGATATAAAAAATGGAATAGATACATAGATTTATTCATCTCAAAATTAAACTTAAACTAACTAAATCACTATGAATATAATACAAATAATCTATCTTATATTTGACCATATGCTTCCGCCATGATAAGTACAACTAGGGACGTCCAGCCAGTAAACGCACGTGCGCCTTTTCCCTTTCCCTCATTCTGCTCGAACTGTTCCCACAAAAATCCAGTCTGCTTATAGTTTCGTACTATATTTCTGTATTAAGGTGAACCATATACATAATTAAACCAATAGGTTTCTATAAAGAAGAGACAACAACAGTAACAAACAAAATCCAATCTTTACCTAATTAAATTTTTTCTCAACTCTTCGTAGATGGCTCTAGCTCTCTCCTGATATGGTCCCTTCTCTGCCATTTCAACCAAAAGATTAGTTTGCGGAAACTAAGTAATTTGGATCATCTATAGTAGTTTAGGGGTGTAGTGTGAGAGAGATAAAAATAGGTTAGAGAGAGAAAGTGTCAGTGAGACCTACTTTCTCTCTCTACTTGTTCCTTTCTCTCTCTGCACTTCACCTACAGTGCACTATAGAGAATCCAAAGTGAGCAAAGAGAAAGATCACAATCATCATCATCATCATCATCATCATTAAAGCAAGTCATAACTAGTCACTAGATTAAACCAGTTCGACATGAGGGGGAGTGTTGGAAGTTCGACATGAGGGGGAGTGTTGGAAATACCGAAATACCAAAAAGTCTCACATTAGAAAAATAAGTAAAGTTAAAAGGTTTCTTTTTTTTTTTGGGTAAAAGGTTTTTTCTTGGTATAAACCAAGGGTATCCACTGTCGGGAACATTGACTAATCCCTTCGCCGCGGGTCCTCCACTTAAGGGTAAATGGTTGGCCACATAATGCTTTCCATACCTAAATGTAGGATTCGAACCCCCACCACTTGGTTAAGGAACCAAGAGGCCACATTCATGTGGTTAGAAGGTTTTTAATATAGAAGGATACTGTACTAAATTATCTTGAACATTTTGGTCAAATAGAAACCTTCTTCAAACCCAACAATAGAAGCCAGCACACCATCATACAAACTTTCATCATCTTGTTAAGTGATATACCTTTGGAGTAATGGTGAAGGGCTGAAAGAATTCTGTAATTCATGTTTATCCAAATAGAGCCTCTCCAGTATGGTGGGTCATGCTCTGTGTTGCGCTTCATGTACAAGGAGCTGTGATAAAGAAGAAATTATATGTTGTTTACCAATAAAGAATATATGATCATTGATCAATAAGGTTACTGGAAATAAATTCATTAAGAAGCATTAGTTATAGACCTTGTTTTGGCCAGAGAGCGGAGTCCATAGTCAGTCCAAAGGAAACTACGATTGGAAATGAATTCAAGCTGTTTTTCCAGAATCCATGATGTCTAAACAGAACAGTACCACATTTAATTATGCATTTCAATACCAAGGGGACAGAAAAATTCATAATATTAACTATTAAGGATTATCCAGCATCACTTACAGGTGGGATGATCTTCGCCATGAATGGGAACAAACTAACATATCCAATTTGAGGAACAAATCTCAACTTTGGCCTTTCTGACACGTCACGGACAAGCTGGCGAGTTACATGGTTGTGTCCAACCTTGATTTCTTTCCATTTTAATTGAACCTAATGTAGTTAAGCATGCAAAGAAAATCTGACTCAAAAAGACTTGAATTGAGGAACGATGAGTTGCTAATTTTGCAGCAGTATGCCTATAAACAGAAATGACTAACTAATCACTTACCTTTTCTGTGTGATTTCCAAAATCAAAGTAAGCACCATATGCATCATCAAAATGCATCTGTATGCACATCAAGCAAAAATTAGACATGGACACAATTCACAGTTATAGTAGCAACGAACTAATTCTTCAGTGTTCCCATACAAACATGGTAAAAGTCACCTACATGGCTTATTCTTTCATTAACTGAGGTTTTTCCAGGTGACACTTAAATGGGAAATATTCCAACACTGATCATAATTAAAGCTTCTACATGTCTAAGGCCAGTGGAGACTCGTTCTCTTTTCTATTTGCAATGTCTGCCATTTATAAAACATTTTTTTAAAAATCTTGATAATTGTAGAATAAAATGTCAAGTTATCTGTGCATACCATATAATAGGAAATCCTATAATAAAGTTACATCTTAATAAGGAAACTGAAATTTATCTTTTTCCAGAAATTGAACTTTATACAGTCATACAGAATTTGTTTTCCAAGTGTATTCTAATTCTTAAAATAATTTCTATCATTATTATAGATGTCCTAAGGGTTTCTATGTTCTCCTTTAATTTTCCAGCAGTCGTCACAAATTCTTCCATACATATTTTACCTCCTTCTTGCCTATTTATATATATATATACAAACACAGACTGCACTCCTGCAAGGAGGAAAAACAAAGTAAATACTTTCAATGAATCCTTTAACTAAGGAGGCTTTGGTTTCGAAGCAAGTTCAGGGATCAGAATTTATCATAACAGTTATTTGGCTTCACAATATAACTGGATACGATCTTAAATGATTACAGAATGTAAGAAGTAGATCCCTATAATAAGTACTTTATCAAAATAGATCCTATCCTACATAACTAACAACTGAGACGCATGATGGAAAATCAAGGTGAAAAACAGTTTCCAACAGAGGATAAAAGGAGGGGGAAAAGATTACCTGGTTCAGTAACTCAAACTCTGATAGCATTTTAGCTGTAGAACCATAGTCCTGCATGATTTCATTCAATATATCAATTGGATTAGGTGATAGCTTTTCTGCTAACATTTCCCTAATAGTGCATTAGTTACAAAACTGTTGAGTCTGTTTGTCAACTATACCTTGCCAGGTTTGTTGGTTTCCTTGTCTAACAGCTGTTGAATAGAATGCATGCAATCTGCTGCAAGTGACATCCAACATCGAAGATCCAAGTGACGTTCATCTACACTTGGGTGTGAAGCACGTGGATAATCATCCAATCCAGAGGACAGTGTCTGAAGATGCCAGAACCAATGTCATATAGAAATACATTTCTTCATTAAAGATAAGTCGGTTAGTTGACCAACGTTAACATCAACAACTGTGTTAATTGATCTCATTTTGGATGAAGATATAATGCTTATCATCAACAACATATTTGCAGCTGAAATACAAACTCATATGGGGCATGAGTGATTTTTAATGACAAAATGAATATCACATGATGGGCTCAATTTCACTGGAAAGATAAGTATACGCATATTATCCCATTTGGGTAAGTACAAAACAATAATAGTAATAACAACAGCAACAACAACAATAATAAATAGAGTACATTTACCTTGGGATTTAGTTCACGAATTGTCTTACTGTCTCGTCCATGCCAATAATAACTGCTCATCTTTTTCCCTGTATTTAAAGGACAATAATCCAAAACTTGGTCAAAAGAAAAGATTCCAAGTTCCAACACTTAAAGCAGACCACACACTTTTTATTATGTACCAGACTGAGTTGTGTTAAACCACTGGAACCATGCTTCCAATCGGACAAATGCACGATCCAGAAACAGAGAGAGCTTAGTTCTATCAGTCTCAGTAAACTTGTTATTCTTCAGAGCATGAACTATATCTGGAGCAAGTAAAACAAACTTTCACCATTTTGTTCAGCATAAATAAGAAAAAGGGAGGGGGCAATAAACTACTTCGCTTTATAGAGTTTTCATGTTCCATATGATCATATTCATACCAATCTACTTTGATTCTTTAGCAGACATTTTAAATTAATTTTCACATTATATAATTGCTAAAATGACGCAAATAACAAAAATAGTGTGAAATTGCAAGATTCTTAAGCATCCTTCTAAACTATTTTCTAACCGTCTCAAGTGATATTTGGATATACCACTGTACTTCCGTTAAAGAACAAATAGTCACACCCCATCTCAAAAACTTAATTATCCAGAAACAACTTAAATATCAGATCCAATGTTGACCAAATAAATTTGTGTTCAAGAATCACCAAGCTAAATTTAAAACAAGCAAAGAGGAAAAAGATAATATTTCATAGGCAGCCCAACCTTCAGCTATGGTTGCTTGAACTTGCTAATGACAACATAAGTAGTGCCTGAAGTAAAAGAGGAAAAGGAACAAAGAAAAATTACCACTTATAACTAGATATAGAGTTGGAGGATTTCCATTTGTTGGATACTGTGGAACAAATTCATCTGGGACCCTACTGCAAGTATAGAAGAATATATGTCACAAGGACAGCTAAAAACAATTAAAAAAATCATTTGAACAAAATATTCTATACTACACCTCAGTGCTTCAGCCCCTAGAATTTGTTCACGTGGTATCCATCCATCAATGTTGATGAGATCTAACCAGTGTCCAATAACATCCAAGGAAATATGGATATCCCAGCGCCTGATCATTGTCATATTGTGCAAATAAAGTATATCCACAGACAACAGATGATCCAAAGGTATAATAGCTATAAATTTAATGCAGTAACGAAAAAACAGCAATTATCTCTGCTGGAGGGAGATTTCAAATAAAAATATAAAAAATACAGAGGCCATGTCTAAAATTAAAAACTAACCAGATTAGAAGTTGATGAAACCCTTCATCCCATAAAAATCCTCTTGGAAAGAAAGGCCGACTTGGCACAGCTGTATAAAGCTCAGCAGGCCAATAAGATATGTAATCATCATGGTTCTTAAGCTGCAAGAGAAAAAATGAATAGTACCCAGTAGTCAATATTTTTTTTGGTTACACCAGTAGTCAATATGTCAATAGCCAATTAAATTTGAGCAAATTAAAATTTGCCACCTCATAAATATGAAGCCAATAACAAGATTTTATTTAGCAAAAATCCCTTTTAAATATTTAATTAATAACTAATAACATATGTACATCTAGTATCATTAACAATGCTCAAAAGATAAATAAATAACAACCAATTAGACTTGTCACATATGAAAAATTACGCATTATGACAAGTTTAAATTCAAGCCATGAACAACAGCTGGAGGTAGCCCAAGTGATATGAGAAGGGTGGGGTTATTGGTAGTGTCAAGGGTTCAAACCCTCCATTGACGGAATGAGTTATTTAAAAATGGATAAATAATGATATCACATGGCAACTAAAATAATGCCACATGTAAATATCATCGCCAATCATTTCATTTCAAATAATCCTCTCAACAAAATAATAATAAAAAAAAGATAACTAGAGATTATTGCATCTGAATAGGACTCTGCACCCACATCTCTGTAAACGGGAGCCAGTGTGATTGGCAAAAATAAGAAGAAATTTAAGAGCTCCAAAGCAAAGCCAAGCAAAGCTCTTCTGAACTGAAACACTCCTCTTCAAGATTCAAGCCTTTTCAAGCCCTTGTATTGAAATCTATCAAATAGGAGAACCCACACCAATTGAAGAAACAAATTGAAGCTTTCAAGCCATTTCAATCAATCAGGTGCCAAACTTTTAAGATGCTTTACAACTAGAATTGTGGAGACTATTCTAATTTCAAGAATATGCTCTTTTGAGCTCTTAAGTGAAAATCAAATTGAATAGAAGAATCGAAGGAATACATTCTTCAATGAAGAAGTTTATAAGATTGCACTTGTTTCTTCATATCAATAAAATAAATGTGTTCAAATTTCTCAACTTATTTTCCATGTGCGATTTTCATGCAATTTCAAAATGCTAGTCACGTTTAAATGACAAGGCAGCGAAAATGTGGTGGACTGTAGAAAACTGAAGAAGTTCATAGGAATCAAATAAAAAACAGCAAAGATACAGTACCACTCACACACTTCCGGGATGAATAATAAAAGGCAGTAATACCAAAAACTGTATTTGACATAGACCAAGCAATTAACACCAATATATTTTTTTAGAAGCTACTAAGAAGTACACAACACCACTTTTTGTTCTCTTCTGGCCAAAAACCATCTTTCTGACAAATAAAAAGGTTTTAGAACAGAGAACCAGAGATTAATTAGACGATGACCAGCTCCTATGAAAAAATTTACAAAACACAGCTTGACACTAGTTAAGGGTTACAAATAACAGCTTGCTATTTTGTCGATTATCTTCCCCCCCCCCCCCCAAACC
>QANZ01046057.1:4396-37314 GCA_003254925.1 Chamaecrista fasciculata | reverse complement strand
CCCCCCCCAAACCCCTTTTTTTTTTTTTTTTATCTTCAGCTGAGTCAAATGCCAGCACAAATAATCAACTAGATGCATAGAGCCACACGGAAAACATATTGAGAAGCAGAATGTCAAATTACAATACATGTATATAACATCTGTATTTTTAATAATCACATGATGGCATGCTCTTTAATAAAGACAAAAACTACACTGAAGAGGCTTACATTAAGAACTCCTGATAGAGCAATTTTTGACTGGCCATAGAAGTAGCCCATGCCACCTAATAAGTTTGCAATTGCGGCCTTACCAACAGATATGGATTCTGAATCCACCTGGAATTCCAATACCAAGATTACTTACTTCCATCAAGCATAAATTTCTTGACACAGTTAATCAATTGATTGAAACAAGAGATTAAGATGTTTTAACTCAGGCGTATTGTCAGGACTCAGGAAGAATACACCTCTAGATATGACAAGTAAAACAAGATCAATAAACAAATAACTGATAAGGACAATAAACTTAGTACCTTGTCAGCCAAACCGAATATTTTCTCAAACTTATCATCAAATTCTCGTTCCTTCTCTTTCAGTAGTTTAGTTAGTGAGGTACCTAACATTGAGCAGAAAAATAAATGAAGGCAAGCCAATGCCAATCAAATTAAGATATTCTAAATAATTCAGTAATGGGTAGCCTAGTTCTCTCAAAAATATTGTACTAACTACACAAGGAGTTCTTCAGTATTCATCTCTTTTGCAACACCATCTAATTGATGTTTTTTCAGTAAAAACCACATAACCTAGTTTTAAATTCTGATTAAGTTGGGTTTTAATTTCAGATAATAATTACTTATTACTTATTAGTCAAAATATGAATGGCAATAGTATTGAACTTGTTAATATAATATGAGTACAGATATAGTAAATATTTCCTTCAACAAGAAGTATCCCATGCCAGAAGGAAGGATTTTGAAATCCAAGCAAACATGTCCTCCAAACTACAGCCTGAAATTTAACTAACAAACTAGCAAGACTATCATAAAAGTCTCAATGATATACATATAAATGAAAAGCAGCATTGTTAGACACCAACCAATTCTTACAACAATGTAAGAAGCTAAATATGAATGCCATGTTTTGCACAAAGACTGAACAGAACTTGACAAAACCTGTAAGACTGCTGACACGATCTTCTACTCTTGAGCTCTCTGATCCAGTTCCAGAGACAAGCACAATGTCCGCTTTGAAAGGAAATCTACCAATAATCTGCAGCAAGTGAAGAGAAAATGACAAGAACATGACACAACAAAACTATAATCAATAAAATGTTTCAGTGTAGTTGGAGAGATCTCTTGAATTATTTCAATAATTTAAATTAAATGCTTACTTTCAATAAAATAAGAAAAAGGGAGGAACACAAAAACTAAAAAAGTTAAGTAAATTGTTAAATGAGCCTTAGAATGAAGGAGCCTATATGCTCAATTACCTGAAAAACTAAGACATTTGGAGAATCTTCTGATGAGTCAGATAGATGCAGTCGTTCATGCTGTACTATCTAGTAAGACATGCATGCAAGCAGAGATATGAGAATAAGGCCCACAGATGCCTTCTAAAATAGCAGATTCTTGCATTTCTAGTAAGATTATGTCATGAGATAATTGAATTAATATAGACACCTAACATACTTGTGCTGCAAGATTGTTTTGGACAAGATCAGATATATTGTGAAAGTGAGGTGTGTTAAATCCAGCATAATGCACCTCCACATCATCCTGATAGAGGCAAAACACAATAAACTGAGTTAAAGATTCCCACCAAACATAATAACATAAAATGATTACTTGAGAATGGCAATTACTATATCAGGGAAGAAGAAGAAATCGAATTCATGGGTTACTGAAAGGAAAAAGAAAAGGTCTGAAAATTTCATCTAGACAGTTAATCTACCAATGAAGGCCGTGGTACAGGTTTGCTAAAAGTTGTGGGGATTCATTTGTTTAGGACTTCATCATACTTTTAAACTGTCTTGACGAAAGAAATAGGAAGCATGGGTGATTCTCCTAAAGAACTATGGACCAATTGTAGGCAATCAATCTCCAATTATCCATAAATGTTTCTACTGGCAGTAAGGGTACCAAAATCTTGAATATTATGCCATAACATGTTTCTGTTGAGATTACCATAGACTTCAAATGTAGCTGCCAATCTCCAATGTCTATTCGAGAGCCAGATGCTAGCTTGGAATCCTCACGGTTGTTCAAGTACTCTCTACTGACGCTTATAACATTACCACTTTCATCAGCCAAGTAGAAAAAGAGTTGCCCAAGTTTACCAAATTGCTCATCCCATTCAGACCTATGGATGGACCGCAATAACAAAATCACTTGATGGATGGAGGAAAAAAGAATTACTCAGACACATAACTTGCTATCACTGTAGAATTATTTGCAAAAAATAGAAAGAATAGTTAACTTAGTCCAGAACATTAGGCTGAACAGTTATCTATTTTTTATTCAGAGATGCCAAGATAATGAAATCAAAGTTATAAGGCAGTTTGTCATCTAATTGTTATTCATGGATACTTTGATGAATCAAACGAAAAGATCAAATGCAGCTTGGGTAAAATTTTTAATAAAGGTGAATAATTTGTGAAAATCTTAGGCGCTGTCATGCGTACATCTTTCGTTCAAATGGACTCATTAGAACTCACGATAATGGAAACTTCCTGACAAAATTAATAATACCACTTACTTGTCAGTCTGTACATCAACTCGAACTGCCCAATCCCCTCCATAGCCACTGCCATCCGACTTTGAATTTAAAAAACTGGTAGCCAAATTCATGCCATGGTCAGCCAGCAATTGATGCCCAAAATCACGTCCATTATGATTTTTCCAACCATAGGTGCTTAGCTCATCATCATCCTTGCACACATGTCGAATGTGATATCTGTTGTCCTTCACACCAATCCACATTAATCCACCAATCAAGGATTGTGGAGTCCTGCAATAACAAAATAGCAATTTTCTAGAGTGTCGCCAGGACTAAGGTTCCAACATTGGTATCATAACCACACAATTAAACTAGACAAGCTACCCTATGATCCAAAATGTTGCAGGAAAAAATCTGCAAAATTAGATATTGCACATTTCCAGATTGTACATAATTTATCTTGTGAGGTTTAACCACCAAAATTGCGTCTACGTCCATTTTCAGGAGTTAACCCAAACAAAAGAAGAAACAAAAAAACGTCCTCCTACTGCAGCAGCCAACATTACTATGCTAACACTATCTCTACAGAAAATGTATAACCGTTATATAATGTTATATAATGTCGTCCTACATGAGGTCAGACAAATCCCACTGACAGTACCTCACATTTGGTTTTCAGACCACATTAAACTTTCAAACATCACATTGTAAAAGCCTGAACTTGGAGCACAATCATCAACAACCCACAAATATGACAATGGAATACCTGGCACGAATTCCGAGATACACATGAGGGCGATAAGTTCCCCAGTACAAACTCTCCTTGTGCTGACCTTGGAACTGCGATACCGCCAAAAATATTCAATCCTCAAAAGCAAAAGCAAACAAAAATCGAAATATCCAAATATGAACAACCATTAACCTGAGGAAGGTCCATTATCTTCGGCGAAGGAAATGGCGTGACAACCCTAGGTATCTGAGCTTCAGCAGTGTGATTTACGATGCGATGGATTATAAACAAGATGACAAAGAATGCTACAAAGCAAATACCAAACATGACTTTGAAAGAAGCGTTGAATATCGGAATCGAGTTTCGATCTCTGGCTCCACCTCGACGAATCTTCGAGTAAGGATTCGTCGGACGGAGAGAATCGCCATCGTTGGGATCAGTGGAAGAGGATTTGATTCTACTGCGAGCGCTTCTCCTTCCACTTCCAGTCATTTTTTTTCGCGTTTCGATTTCAGTTTCGGAGCCTTCAGAATCTTCATGTGAAGAAGATCACTGAGAGGAGATTTTGCTTCGTTCTCATTTTGCAGTGTAGTGTGAGGTAGAGCACTAGGAGTAGCCGAAGAAGAACAAGTAAGAAAAAAAAACCACTGACTTCAATGAGGACGACGAGAGTTTTTTTTTTGTTGAAGAAATAACGGGCGTTTTTGGTCAAATATGACGGGCTTTAGGGACAACGGAAAATGAGGTTGGGCTCATATTGGGCTAAAAAATATGAGGCTTTCATTGGGCCTCTATGATCCAAAAGGCATAGAGGCCCACAAGAGGGCTATTAAAAGGCCTGGGCTTTAAAGCCTTAGAATTTGTGTCATGTGATTAACATGATAATTCGTAAAAATTTTCAATAAATTAATAAATGAATGATTTGTGTCATGTGATTAACATCCATGCTAGAAATATTTTTTTTTTTCAGAAAATGCATTACACAATCTAGAAAAGCGGGAGATAACATCAGGAGTACAAGTAGGCTAAAAGAAAATCACTCCAAACACAGGCCTACGCTATGTGATAGATAAAGAAATTTGTAGATTATACAAAAAAAAATATATTATAAGCTAGATCTACTCTCCCTAAGCAAAGAAAATGTATCCTAGAAATGTTTTAACCCTTAGAATTTGAAATTTTTTCAAAAAAAATGTACCCAATGTATCAAACAAGTTAATACAATATACATGTTGAGTGACTGCTATAAGAACATGTAAAAACACAAGTCACAAACTAATTTTAAACTACACTTTTAATGTTCAAGTTAGTTGAAAGATTATAGAAAATAACAAGATAATATTGAAGAGTAAAGATTTAAAAAGACAACTACAATAGTATTTTGGGGAACAAAATTTTCCCCTAATTAAAGTTCATGGCATGAACTAGCTAGATGTATAAGGTATTGCTTTGATATGATATACGAAATATTACCCAATGTTTTTTTTTTTTAAAAGTTTGTAACTTTTATTTAAAAAATAAAATAAAATGATACCTGCGTTAGGTGTTTTGTCCATTCTTATCTCTGAACAAAAAATAAATAAAACATAACACATATGAATCATGTAGGACAATTTTTGCTTTCGTTTTCTTTTTTTTTTTTTATTACTTACCCATGTATAAAAGGAGAAACTACTAGTAGTTTTGTTGTTGACTTCATCGTGAGGATTAGTGTTTTTGTTTTCTTTGTATTCTTCATCTCTACAATAAATTTTAAAGGCAAACGTTAGTCAAAAACTTGACAAATATAAGTACAACACTAAGGGGCATATGGTATACGGATTATTTTTTCAATCTTGGGAATGACATTCCAGAAATAGATTCCCATAATTATAAGAATGTCTGTTAGGATGAGTTAAAATAATCCTATGATTATTTCGCAATATTCCCACGAATGTTACAATCTTGTGTGTTGGTTCAACTTTGATATTCATGGGAATGTTTAATACTTTTACAAATATGCCCTTGATTTTTTATTCTCAACCAATAGTTTATCATATGTAGAAATTCTTCAAAAAAATTCATTAGAAAAATACTATATCATAAAGAAATAATTATATCATGATTAAAATTTTTAAATAACATTAATAGATTCATGAGAAAAATACTATTTCATAACACAATGTCCATAATTCTCAACATAATAAAATTGTCTAAAAAAGTCTCACTCAACAAAGAGTTGTAAAATGACAAAGATGAAAAGTGACCAGGATTTGTAGAGAAAGAATTAATTAATTAGGGGTAATAAAGTAATTTTGGATCGGAAAAATAATCTCATGTCATGGGATTACACTAATCTCACCCCCTAGTGTGGGCCCCTAGTGTGGGATTAGAAAATAGCTATTTTAGGAAATTATCTTATTCCTGAGAATACAATATTTCCGGGACTAATTTTTCAATCCGCGTATCAAACGCGGGATTACTCTAGTCCAGAGCTCATAATCCCGGGATTATTTTTTCAATCCGTGTACCAAACGCCTCCTAAAGATTAATGATGATTATATATATATATATCTTATATTATATGGCTCCATCCCTTTCTGGTCGTTCATGTTTAAAACTATAGTCTATGAATTTAAAAATAAGAGAAAATTTACTATTTGGTCTCTCTTTCTTTACTAAGTTAACAATTTAGTCCTTTATTTATTTTACATACATATTTGCGTGCCCGTTAGGGCACGCAAAGCCCTAGTATATATATATGGAAACGCACATTATTATCACTATCAAATGTTATCTGAAAATGGAAAAAACACAAAGTGAGGCAGTTAAAGGATGTTGCTGAAGTAACAAGCTATTCAAGTGTTTGCCTGAGTTACAAGCATGGAGATGGAGTAGTGCATGTAAAAAGTGTCAAGTTGTGGCATAGATATAATAATATTTAATGTTTTTAACTTTTTATTTGCCATGTTTTTTTTTTTGAAGTATTTATATCTTAATTTATTTCCTTTTTGGTCCACGGCAGTCTTGATCCTTGTGTGCGCATTTGATATCTTTTTCTTGTGGTGAAAGCTAAATCAAGAGAGCATAAAAACTCAAATTAGAGTTCAATCTGATCAATAGCTCTACGCTCCTAATGCTTAACAACTATATATATGTATTGGTCCTTGAAGTATAGAATGAATATTTATTTGGTCCCTAAAGTATTTTTTGTTTTATTTTGATCCTTAAAGTTTCAATTGTGTTCTATCATTAAGCTCTATTATCCATGATTACGTCTAATTTTTGTTAGGATTTTTGATATATATGTACTAACTGACCTAGATAATTTTTCTTTACATAAATATCCCTTTTATCTCATTGCAATAGTAGACACAACATCTCCTTACAAGTAATACTCATCATTGAATAATGAAATGGAGATGTCAATTTATTTATTTTTCTTTTTGTCAATTCACTTATTAGAACTTGTTCCAATTTTATCAGATATCTCCGAGAGGACCACTAATAATTATTAGAACTTGTATATTATAGAAAAATTATTGTTCATGTTAGTTGTCCAATATAGAGATAACGACAAAGATTAGACAGAATCATAATAGAAACTACTAATGATAAAACAAATTGAAAACTTTAAATGTAAAAATGGAACGAAAAATACTTAAGTATAACCTATACTTCATGGATCAATATGAGGTTTTAACCTATGTTTCCTATTGTCTATATATATATATATATATATTGCCATAGCCTTCCTAGCTAGTTTTAGGAAATAGTTAACGTAGGAATCAAGTCCTAAAATAAAAAACCAAAAAAAAAAAAATACACAACATATTGTATATTTGACAAGGTGGAGCAAATTAAAACAAACATGACATCTGAATCAATAAGGAAATCTATCAATTTTAGGTTGGAAGGACAAAGATAGTTTCATATAAAAAATGTATAACAACTAATCAAAGAGAGAAACGAAAGACAAAATAAAAAAAAAAAGGCAGCTAGCCTAGGAGGATATAGCATCAAATCCTACACTACCCACCACTTTGAAATCCTTGTCTTTGAAGCAAATTAAAAACTTATGCCACCATATACTGACACTTCAACTTCTTTTCCATCATTATTATTAGCTTATCACTATACTTACTTGCCTTTCTTTCATCGATTATTGATCCATCATCATACATTCATATGGGTTCATTTGAGACTCCATTAATCGGGTTAAGAAGAAGCTCCACAGTATTGCTTGAAACATCATGCGGATTCTTACTCCAAGAACTTCAGGTAATTAATTAATTAGTTGTCAAAATCTTATTTTGGTCTTTGAACTATATGATCAATTTCGTTTTGGTCTTCAAACTTCTTTTATTCTAGCTCGGGCCTCAATTATTTTCATTTATTCCACCATTGATCAAAAATGTGATTCTAATCTGTCTTGTTTTTCTGAGATAGACAACTAACTTAGACGATTTTTCTCTCGTGTTTTTTGATAAATGAGTTGCCAGGAAAAAAATCCTTCATTTTTAGAAAGAAATATTAACCACAAAATTATCTTTACATTGATCAGAGCTTAAATAACGACAAAAATCAGACATAATCACACTTTAAATTAATAGTAGTGAAACAAATGAAAAAGTTAAAGGACTAAAATGGAACAAAAAAAAGATTTGAGGACCAAAATGAGGATTTGACCTTAAGTAATTGAGTAATCAATATATGTGAAGCTAAGCTTATAGGATTAATTAATTTCATGCATTATATGTATGTATATGAATTGAATGTGTTGATATATAAAGTTGAAATAAATAATGTTGGATATATATATATATATATATATATATAGATGATATGGGATGAGGTGGGAGAGGAAGAGAAGGAGAGAGAAAAGGTGATGGTGGAATTGGAGCAAGAGTGTGTGGATGCTTACAGAAGAAAAGTTGACAGAGCTAACATTGGAAGAGCTCGTCTTCACCAACAAGTCGCTGAGGCTGAAGCTGAGTTCACTCATCTTCTTTTGTCTCTTGGTGAACCTTCTCTTCCGGCAATAATAAGGGTATGATTATATTCATTCATTATTGTTGAAATTAAAAATTTGTACATAAAATTAGTTCGAGTAGTGCGGCAAGGATAGAACGCGTTGGCATCAGTTGATCCATATAGCAGCTATAGCTGACCCCACCCAGTGAAAAAATGCTTGGTTGTTGTTGTTGTAGTGTGACAAGGATATCATTTTCAAAGATTTTTTTTGCTAATTAGGAAAAAAAGAAAGAGGAGAAGTCTTCGTAGTCTATTTCCTTAATTCAAGTTCAAATACAATAGATTTAGAACTACAAGTTATTTTCGACGAGTATTTAATTGGGGTTATTAGCAAACTAGATCAAATTGAGTCATTTGTTTCACGATCAAACAAATTATGTTAATTAGTCATATTTCTTTTGTTTCAAGTCTGAATGTAACTAGTTAAGAGCTACAAATCATTCTTAACGAATCAAATTAGTTTCAATCCAACTTTCGGGTCCGATTTGACTTTGTTTACTCACAATCTTAACTGAACAAAAATATAAAATCAATTTGAGCATTCGACGATAATTAATTTCTAGTTAAATTTGATTGATGTTGCTGCGAAAATAGGATTGATTAATTTTGTAACAATAATATATGTATGTGTACGTGAACAGCCAGAAAAAAGGGCAGGAACACTGAAAGAGCAGCTAGAATCAATGACGCCAGCACTGAAGGAAATGAGAATGAGGAAAGAAGAAAGAGTGAGCAAATTCAGAGCAGTGAAAACTCAGATTCAAAACATTTCTGCTGAAATTGCTGGCCAACACACACATGATGATGCCTCTACGACGACTGTTGTAGTAAATGAAAATGATCTTTCACTCAAGAAACTTGACGAGTATCACACTGAGTTGCAACGCCTCAAAAATGACAAGGTATAATACACACACACACATATATATATATATATATATACTAGGGGATTTGCGTGCCCTAACAGGCACACAAATATGTATGTAAAATAAATAAGGGACTAAATTGTCAACTTAGTAAAGAAAGAGAGACCAAATAGTAAATTTTCTCTTATTTTTTAATTTCATAGACTATAGTTTTAAACATGGACGACCAGAAAGAGGTGGGGCCATATAATATAAGATATATGGAGAAACTTCATCATTTACTGTCGGTCTTTGAAAGATTAACGAATTGACAACTTGATGCTTAAAAGATTGGAATATATAGTTTAATCATTGAAAGAACACAATAATATATATACTTGTTAATTCTTTTCATGGACTAATTAAAGAGTATACCGTTTAAATTTTTCAGGGACTGAACTGTATATATTTTAATCTTTTAAAGACCAAATTGTCAACTCAGTAATCTTTCAAAGATCAAATTGTTAATTTACTTATTTTCTTAAAAAAATGGTTCCTGTACTTTGTAAATTTTGTAGACTTTAGTCCTTATTAATACCTAATTATGCGGTAATAATATTTTTTTTAATGGCAAAACTTACCTAAATTTCTTTATATCTTTGCTATGTATATATACATTTTTTAAAATAGTTCTTATACTTTGTGAATCTTTAAACTTTAGTCCTAATACCTAATTATGTGATAATAATAATAGACATTTGTATGACAAATTTGGGTATTAAGGGAGTAAAATCCAAACATTTGTAAAATATAAGGACTTGTTTAAAAAATATAAAACTGAAGGGACTAAATTAAAAATTTGAGTAAAATGACGAAATGATTAATTTTCC
Organism: Chamaecrista fasciculata; assembly: GCA_003254925.1. Lineage (NCBI taxonomy): Eukaryota > Viridiplantae > Streptophyta > Magnoliopsida > Fabales > Fabaceae > Chamaecrista > Chamaecrista fasciculata. The sequence continues at coordinate 27,140 of QANZ01046057.1, read as the reverse complement.
CATATATATACATACACATATACCAATCAAGCTTAATTATATTCTCATATTTTTCTTATGTAGAGTATATATCTTAATGTATGTTATGGCTTTAATTAATTATTGTATTTGCATGCATGAATATGAAGAATGAAAGGCTGCAGAAAGTGGAGAAATACATAGACATAATCCACAGCTTGTCCACAATCTTGGGAAAGGATTATTCTGCCATCATCACGCAAGTCCACCCAAGCTTGAACGATTTGTGTGGACCAACAAAAAATATCAGTGATTCTATTCTCACTAAACTCAATAACACCGTTAACTCACTCCTTCAAGAAAAGCATAATCGTCTCGACAAGGTGAAACTATATATAATCATTCTATTGATTTTTTTTTAATCAAAATCTCAATTTGGTTTTCATACGTATGAATTTAATTTTGATCTTTAAATTTTCTTTCATTTATTTTACTGTCAATCCAAAACATAACTCTTTTCTGCCATTATATCTGACTTAAACAATTGAAAAAGACAAATTGAATTATCTCTCATTCTTGTCTTAATAAGTGAGTTAATAGATAGAAAAAGAAAAAAATTTCACTTTTCTCTATCTTTGAACTCATTTGTTAATTAAGATATAAGAGAGAGAAATGGTCTAAATTAAGTGTCTAACTTAAGGTTAAAAATAATGGAAGAAATTAGACTGAATCATGTTTTAGACTAATGGTAGAAAAAATGAAAAAGTTTGAGGACCAAAATAGAACAGAAAAAAAGGTTTGAGAGTAAAAATAGAATTTATCCTATAATTTGAGGACCAAAATAAAATTTTGACCTTTTTTTATGTATGATCATATAACAGGAGAAAATTTCCTTCATGTTATGCAGCTACATCATCTAGGTAAAGAACTGAGAAAGCTATGGAATCTTATGGACACACCAAAAGAAGATCAGAGACCTTTTTCCCATGTTATCAATTTGTTATCATTTTCATCAGAACAAGTATCAGATCCTGGAAGTCTTACTATAGAAATAATCCAGCAGGTGAGTGTGTGTCTATATATAAACTTTTTTTGTTTAAAGAAGAATGAACACAATGGAAGAAAACAACTAATGCCAGTGTTATATATGTCTATATAAAAAAATCAGATCTCATGTTATTGAAATATCTGAATTTCTCTGTAATTGGGATCTATGCATCTAGCTATCTGAATTTAGGCAATCTTAAGCTTGAGAAAAAAAATGAAACGCAGACTTTTATTTAACATAGGCAAAAGTACTAACTTTGTCCCTAATCTTTTTTTTTTGCCGTCAATTTCGTTTCTAATGTTTTATATTTTTGTTAATTTTATCCTTTAATTAACTTCTTTCAATAAATTAACGACAAACTGTTTCTTGTTTTTCAATTTGAGTTTCTTTTTTCTATCAATTTTACATTATATATATGATTAGCCACATAGATTCTGTCGATATATAATATTTTGCTAAAGTAAGAATGAAGGATAAAATTGACCAAAATGTGAAACATTAGGGACGAAATTGACAAAAAAAATTGGGGACGAAAATGACAGTTAGTGTAAAGTTTGGAGACGAAATTAATATTTTTTCCTTTTAACATATTAATTCGAAAGTGGGCTAACTTTGTAAGAGATCCCAATGAATTATACAGGAAATAATTATCAATGTTTTCAGAATGAATATATATATATATATCATCAAAAAGTTGGAGTCTCATATTATTAATTAAAAATTGGAAGGCTGAAGCTGAAGTGAGGAGGCTGGATCAAGTGAAAGCAAGCAAGATGAAAGAGCTATTCCAGAAGAAGCAGGAAGAACTGGTGTTCATATGCAATAAAACACACATGGAGATTCCTTCTCAGTCAGATATCAACAATATCATTGGCCTCATCAACTCAGGTAAGATAAGGTATAGAGAAAAATTTACTATTTGAATTCCAAATTTATATTGAGTCAACGAATTAGTTTTAAAAAAAATTTAAAATATATGATTTGGTTCTTGAAATATCGCAATTGTCAACGATTTGATCTCTGGATTTGTATCGATTGAATTTGTACTTTTTGATCCCTTAATTTAACTGAGAAATCAAACTGTTGATGATTGCGATATTTCAGTAATTGAATTGTACGTTTCAATCATTTAAGGATTAATTCATTGATTCAATATGAACTTAAGATCGAAAATAAGTTTTCTCTAGAATACAAATAAGATATATATAAGTTAGTTTAAGAGTTGAAAAGAAGGTTCAATTGATGGATGAGTTGAATTTGTATTAATGTGGAAATGAAAGGGGAGATTGACCACTCGGATCTGCTGATGAGCATGGATGAACAGATATCAAGAGCAAAAGAAGAGGCTTCTAGCAGGAAGGTGATCATGGAGAAAGTTGAAAAGTGGATTTTGGCACGTGACGAGGAACGTTGGCTCGAAGAATATAACATGGTGAGGATAATAGGTCTCGGATATCTTATTAATTATTAGGGATGGCAACGGATAGGGTATCCGATAGTTTTGTCACTATCCGTATCCGTTCACTCTATCCAATATTCGTACCTATCCGTATTCGATAAATTGATATCCGTATCCTATTCGATATCTGGTATCCAACGGATATTCGAAATACTCGAAATATCCGAAAAAAGTATAAATATAGGATACGGTATCTTATTTTATAAATTGGATATACCGGGTACCCGATATCCAATACCCACTAACTAAAATAAATAAATAAAATTATGATTTATTTATATTTTAAATTTCTTTTTTAAAATAAAACAATTAAATATAAAGTAACTAAAAAAAATTATATAAAAAAAATATAAATATAATATAAATAATTATATAAAAGATATTAAATTGAATGTAAAATATAAAAATTAAATAAATAATAGGGTATCAGATATCGGATATACCCTAACTATCCGTTCATTTCGGACGGATATAGGGTATCTGAAGGTAATATCCGTATCCGCCCAATATCCGAAAAATATTTAATTTTCACTATCTGTATCCTATCCGATATTCGTTGGATACCGGATAATTTTTTCGGACGGATATGGACGGATACCCTAAACCATTGCCATCCCTATTAATTATCTATTATTTTTGAGTATTCATGATATTTTAGGTTGGATATCGGATATAAGATAAAATACGAGTATAGATACTAATTTATGATATATAAATAGAGTATGATTATTGAATAAGATGAATAGATACAAATATGAATACTGATAAAATCACTGGATATCCTACTCGTTGTTATTGTACGATATATTTTTAAACATTAAAACAATATTTTTAGTTTTTCAAATAAAAAATCTTAAAATTACATTGCAATCATCCAGAAGTATTATTGGAAACTAATTTGAAATTCCTCCCACGTGTGTCAATATTTTTTAGAAAGTACAATTTTTTTTTAAAAAAAAGAATGTTTCACTACCAGGATGAGAATCGCTACTCAGTGAGCAGAGGAAATCACAAGAACTTGAGACGAGCAGAACGTGCTAGATCAATGGTTAAAAAATTACCAGGTATGTATATAGTTATACACTATTAAAATTACATATATACATATGTTTGTATGTATATCTATTTAAAAATCATCATTTGGCAACAAATTTGCAGCTTTGGTGGATTTGCTTATGGCTATGACTCAGAGTTGGGAAGAAGAAAGAAACAAAATTTTCTTGTATGATCAGGTACATAGTATATAGACTATATACATTTCACAATTTGGTTGTTCATCTTAGACTCAGCTATTTCAGACATGATTAATGTCGCATACTTAGTTATAGTAAAGAAGTCTCCTAACAGAATTAATTACATTTATAGGATCATAAATTTAAGATCATGCTTAATTAGTTGATACTAAATTGTTTATCATTTATACCAAACTTGCATTGACATATATATATATATATGTAAGGACATGAAATATGAGTCTTGTTTGTTGGCACTTGGCAGGTACCTCTTATGGCAATGCTGGACGAGTACAACAGACATAAGCAGGAAATGGAAGAAGAGAAGAAAAGGCACATCCGGGTTAGTATATATTTGACACTTTGATGAGTTCAGATTGTAAAAATAAAAATAAACAAATGATAAAAAAAAGCATTAATATATTATCTACATGAAAAATATTGTGAGAGAAATAGTTCATCTCATTCTCAAACTAACGTGGAAGTTGGAACAAATGTAAACGTTTGATCCAAAAATGAACAAAAAATTATTTTAGGCCCAAGTGTACTTTTGGTCCTATATCTTTTGCACAAGTTTCAATTTTGTCTCATAATTTTTTTTGTTACACTTTTGATCCCATATCTTTTGATTAGGTGCAGAATTCGTCCCACTTTTTTTGTTGTAAATTTGGTCTCATTTTTGCAAAAAGTTTCATTGTTAGTTCCACAATGTAAAACCTTTTGCAAAAATATAAGACTAATTCTTCAACCTAACCAAAAAATACGAGACCACTTTTACAATTTAATCCAAAGATATGAGACTAAAGGTGTAACATAAAACTAAACTGAGATCTGAGCAAAAGTTATAGGACTAAGAGTGCACTTTAGCCATTATTTTATACCCAAAATTAAACTAATGACCCTATAGTTTAAGGATCAAAATGATGATTTAACCTAAATATAATCTTACTCTCATTTCTCACTTCTCTGGTTTTGGTTTGATGATTTGAACTAACAGGAAAAGAAGAAAGTGCAAAGCCCAACAACATTAATGGTGGAGCAAGAGAGTATGATTTATGCGTTTAGAGCAGGCACAAGCATGAACATAAGGACACAAGGCATGTCATTCATCAAGGACGTTGGAAGGAAAGTACAAAGAAAAAAGATCTATGATCAACTTCACACCAGAGATTATGAGGCTTCTTTATCAACTTTTTCTGGACCATTTTCTCCCTAACTTTCTTTCATCTTTTCATGTACATTTTGATTGCAATATATATTGTGTCAATTTCACACACACACACACACATGCAAATATCATCACAATTTACAACCCAACGAAGATTTAATTTGAAGTATCTTGTATGTATGTTGTTGTGTTCATCATCACTCATGTTATGTCCATACTTTTACAGGGATGAACTTTTGAACTGAGAAAACCATAGTAGAGTTTTTCTGCATAATGAATAAAATTAAAAAAAGAAAAAAATGTACAATTTAGATTTTTTTTAAAAAATGACTCCATATGGTTATTTCCTTTATTTATGAAGATTTTTTATTTATATGTTAAAACCTCATTTTGATCTTTTATATACAAGTTAATGCAATTCCTACATATTTTTTAAAAAGTTTTTTTTTTTCATTTTTTCATAATCTTTCGTTTTCAGTCTCAAACTCGGGGTGTAATTTGACCTCGTATGTTGACAATCTCAATTGAACAGAGAAAAAACTCTTTAAGAGTAATTGTACTTTCATTGACTTTGGAATAAGATAAATACGACCAACTTCACTTGGTTAATCGCGAAACTAGAAATCCATTTTTATGTTCTAATTCGACCTCATTTATTAACGACTTTAACTGAATAGAGAAATGACTCATTAATTAAAAAAAACTAGTAGAACCAAAGTGAAATCTGGCCACTTGGGAACAAAAGAGATGTAGGACCAAAGTGAAATCTGGCCCATATAGAAAAGAACAAAATGAGATTTTTTTGGTTGGCCCGAGAACAAAATGAGATTTTAACCTTAACTACATAAACAAATAGGCTTAAGTGCACTTTTGGTCCCCTAACTTTTGCAAAAGTCTCAATTTGGTCCCTTAACTTTTTTTGTTACAATTTTGGTCCCATAAATTTTGAAAACATCTCAATTTGGTCCCCTAACTTTTTTTGTTGCAATTTTGGTCCCTTAACTTTTGAAAACGTCTCACCGTTGATCCCAAGTGCACTTTTATCCATTATCTGCTGTTAGTGCTGATCTGGCAGGCTGAGTTGGCTGATGATATGACAAATATGAGTGAAGTGGATTAAAAAGGACCATTATGCAACAAATTACAATATTTTGAGAACAAATCAACCAAGAATTAGCCGAACAAAAAGACTCAAAATGTTGCATAATGGTCATTTTTAATCCACTTCACCCATATTTGTCACATCATCAGCCAACTCAGTCTTCCAGATTATCACTGACGACAGATAATGGATGAAAGTGCACTTGGATCAATAGTGAGACGTTTTCAAAAGTTAAGGGACCAAAATTACAACAAAAAAAGTTAGGGGACCAAATTGAAATTTTTGCGAAAGTTAAGGACCAAAAGTGCACTTAAGCCAACAAATTAAAGGCGCCAAGTTTTTTTAGTAAATCAATTGGCTCCTTTAATTCAATTTGAAGTGTAACAAACGAGAGGGAATGGCGGATAAACACACACTCTACTCTACCATCCATTCTTTCTATTCACTATTATTCCCAATCCCATCACTTTCCTCTAAAATTACGATTTAATCTTGTAGAATCAATGTCGATTGAAATTGAACCTTCTCCATCCAAGATTTCAATCACCTGTTCTGCTTTCGAAATCATTGACGCGAACTACGGTACGCAAATTTGAATTCAATTACAATTTGATGATGCTTGTCACCTGAATTAACTATATCAGTGAAATTTTGAATCGATCGTCACTCTCGATCATTGATCTTTTTTGCAGTTTTTCGGATTTCCTGTGACGCGCGGGAAAAACCTAATGTAGCGAACCCGAGTTTTCTCCTTCCCGGCGTTAACTCGTCGGTTCGCTATGGAATTTTCTCGCAAAGATCGTAATGGCCTGTTATCGGAGCGTGCGCGGAAAGCCACCGAAGCAAACTGCGAAGAAGACCTAAAGGAGGCCGAGGTTTGTGCCATTCCTATTTTTCAAGTTTCAATACCGTGTTTGTTGTACATAGACTGTTGGGCATAAAAACAATAACGCATCATAGAATTAAAATAGAGAAATAAGATGGAACAACACAACAATCACAACACAAGAGAAATTAACGTGATAAACCAAACCAAGAAAAAAAAACCCACCACCGTCCAGAGAAAATACTATGTGAAAATTATTACCACTCTATTCTCTCAACCTTAGACCAAATACACCCATACTCTCTCAAGGCCCCTATTTAAGTACACCTTACACACTCAAGAAATACAAGAGAGGAAGGAATTTATAAGTCAAATACAATGCCTAAAGTATATTGAGTTGGTGCACTTATATTCAAGCCTTAAGCCTCCTTTTATACTAGTTGAGTCCCTCCCACATTCTAAACCCAAGCAACGTGGGACTTTGCACAAACTCACCTACCCCCAATTTTCAACCAACATTCACGTAGACATACAGTTTCAGTGCGATGAAACATTGAATGCAAAATTCACTTAATTAATTCATGAGACCGTGTTATCTTCTGAGTTCTTACATTTCTTTGGTTAGCTGTTTGTGCATTGTTGACTACTTGACTTATTTTAATAATATCGGGGTATGCTTGATTGAGCTGAACATAGGATGATAGTAAGTGAGGAAGTGAAAATTTTGCAAATGATTTTTAATCCCCTTTGTTTTGCTCTCTTTCTACCAAGAACCAACGAGTGAATATGTATAGCTTTCCCTTCCAGTTTAATTCCACTTGTCTCTATTTCCACCTTAGTTATTCTAAGTTCCGCTATTTGTTAACTTTCATTCATGCAGAATCTGACCAAGTGGGGTGTAGCTTTACTTGAGTTGTCACAATGCCAAGGTCGCATAAAATCCAAGAGGATGATTGAGGGTATATCGTGTGTCTCATTGAACAAAATTTACATCCATTGCTTATGTTTACCATCTTGAATGGAATTGAAATCCTTTTTTTTTTTTCTTTATCGAGATGAGTTACACTTCCTGGTTGGCTGGTTCTTCTGGATTTTGACTTAACCAACTATACAGATGCCACTTCACATCTGGAGGAAGCTTTAGTCATCGATCCCAAAAAGCACGACACTCTTTGGTACCTTGGAAATGCTCATAGATCTCATGCATTCCAAACTCCTGATCTCAGTGAGGCAAAGAAGCATCTTGACAAGGCATATAAGTATTTTAAAAAAGCTGTAGATGAGGTAGTGTTTATTATTGATGTGTGACATATTTTAGTTCTAAATCTTGCAGTTTTTAAGTGATGGAATATGTTATTGTAGGATCCTGAGAATGAACTTTATAGGAAGTCTTTGGAAATCACTTTTAAGGTAATATTATTGCTATGGCAATCACATCAATATTTTTTTCTGCAGGATTCATGTCCACTATTCTGCTTGTAAATGCTCAAGTCAACTATTATATTGCATGTCTATTTTGAATTTTAGATGAAAAATGTTTGTCTTCGTCTCTCATGTTTGGTAGGAAGGCACCTTGCTGAGTATAGTTTAATATATGCTAGTAAATTATAAATGTTAAAGCCTCTGTGGTTTACATGGTTTGTCGTTAGGTTTTTCTTCCAAGAGTTTATTGCTTAGTTTGTGAAGTCTAAGGAACAACAAAAATAAATAAATAATGCAGAACGATAAAGCTTATGGTTTATCATTAGGTTTTTCTTCCAAGTGTTTATTGTTCAATCTGTGAAATCTAAGGAGCAACAAAAATAAACAAAAAATGCAGAATGTTAAAGCTTCTACTTCTCCAGATATTCTGGAGTTTTGCTTACAATTAGTACGTCAAACTACAGGATCAAGATCTAATAGATATTGAAACAATCAAAAGTGCATTGGAGACACCACAATGCTATTTTGAACTTGGTGTGGGTGATAACAGAACATATTGTGTTGGCTTTGTCACTCATCTTGTTAGAAGTAATTTGGTTGGTTACAAATTTTGTAATTTGTTCTAGGCTTCTAGCAATGTTGTAGCCTCAGATGTTCCCATTTCATATCAACTTATTCTATGTACAACTTGTTAAATCTCTTTTCTTATGCATTCAATGTAAACTGAACTGTTACTCTTCATTTTGTTAAGATTACATTCAACTACTTTACTATTGCATTTCTAATAAATACATAACTCATTTGTGAACTATGCTTCTTAGGCCCCAGAATTGCACAAGGAGATCTACAAAAATGAGTTAGCTAAGCAGAGTAGTAGGTTATCATCTGCTTCTCCAAACAGAAAGGTGAGACTTCCAGAAATTGTTATAATATCATAATTCTTTAATAAGCTACAATCTAGCTCCTGTTCTGTTATTTTCCTTTCTTATTCAAAAACAGTATGTTATGCCTAAAAAAACTAGAAAGTTAACTTCTTACGAGTCTTTCTTGTTTGGGAGCATGACACCTAAAAGACTAGGGTACAACACTTTTATTTATTCATGGTAAATGGTAAATTGTTAATTGAAAGTGATCCTTGTTATTTTGATATGGCGTAGGAAAAGGGACCACCAATTGCCTGGATCAACTAGTTGGGGGTTGAATGGTTGATCCAGCTTAACCAAAAGTCTTGGGTTCGAGACTTGGGAATGTAGTTGTATTAAATATTTGGTGGCAGAGTTTTGTCGCACTGGTAATCCTATTCAGCTCGAATGAGATTAGTCTTTGTCTACACCTTTAAAATGGATAGACGAAGGATATCCATGTTTCATACAAAAGAAAATAACATAGGAAAAGGGGCATATCCTTGCTACATTAACCTTTTGAATGGAGGAACTGACTTTTTTGTTTCCTTTTTGTGGGATTAAAAAGGAGGCACAAGGCCTTGAGAGTCAAGAGTTTTTTTTTTTGGCCGAAAGAGTCAAGAGTTGGAAAAGAGTTAAAGTAGAACTTCAATTTGTGTGAATTAGGGAATCTCGGCACTTATGTTTTATTAGTTAGCATATTTTTACTAGGACTTTATCTCATTATTACCATCTCAGATATATCATGATAGAATTTCAATGCTGAGAGCTTGAATTCTGAAAGGAACTCTTTGAATATATAATTTTTTGGGCAACTAGAACTCTTTAATCTGTAAGAAGCTGATTGTCTCTTTAATTGAATTCTGTTGGAGTATTGGTATTGCATCTATGTGACTATTTCTATCAGAAAAAGTGTCTTTCCATATTAGATTATGTTATATTTAGTTCTTCAGAATTAGAAGACTCTGATTATGTGGCAGGAAGTGTGGTTTTATAAAGCTTTTGGGTATATTGCTTCTATGATTGTCAGCCATGTATTATTTGCATAATTGCAAGATGCTTGTGAAATTACTACAGTCTACACGGGCTGGGTTGGAAATAGTAAATAGGGTATGGTGATTCGGCTGCAATTTGTATTTTTGGCCTAGAATCATGTACCTAGTTGTCCATTGTTTCTCTTGATCATAAGAACCAAAAGTGTGTAGCACCAATCTAGCCTTTTAGCTTTTAAGGATTGAAGAAAATTTATGAGCAACTTGTTTCTTCGAACATCATTTATATTCAATCATCTCTCAAAACCTGTCTTTAGATATGGTTTAGTCTTTAAAATGAGGAACTGATTTTTTTGTGGTTCATTTCAGGAATCCGAAAAGCAGAAGAGTAGTGATCGAAAAAATGACGTAGTTGGATGGATTATTCTTGCAGTGTATATGGTAGCATTGGTAGGAATGACCAAATCCTATATTCTTCCACCTCTTAAAAAGAGCATTAATCAGTTATCTCTTTGTCAAATCATTACCGAAGCAATTGATGAACAAAAAAAAAAAAATCACTCGGGTTGGAAATAGCCAATTAGAATTAAGTACTGGATTTGTTTTGTCTGCATGCTGATTCCCCTTGTTATTTGATTTGAACCTTCTTGTTTCATTACAAGGTTTTTCTTTGTATGTGGAACGGTCTGGTTAACGAAGTGGCAATAATGGTGATTTTGGTTTCTTTGATCTCTCTTCTTTTTCTGAAATTTTCTTCAATATGAAATTATTGCGTGTATACATTCTTTTCAACTCTACAGATATCATTGACTCTTTCAAAAACTTTATGTATGTTATAAATACACCAGAAAGTCACATGACAGACTCTTAATTGCATCTAAGTTTTATCCCACTCTATTTCCAACAAAAACTCTTGAGGAACTTCTGGTAAGCATTGCCCGTATCATTTATGGACTATACTAACAACAAACAAACTTGTCACATGAGAATGAAGAAGACTTTAGTATATAGAGTGAACCAAATATGTTAAAACAATTTTTTTTGTATACATAAATGTATTATTTTACATATCTGTTTATAAATTGGATATATCTAATATATTATCGGATTGCCTTGCAGTTCAGGGTCCACTATTTTCTTTTAATGGAATGAGGGTTAGTGCTCAATGTTATGAAGGCTAGTGAGGTGGCAGATGCACACTGGTCCTCCTGCCATTATGGGAAAGCGATCTCATCTCTTCTCATACAATGGCCATTAACTTCACACATTGGGGGTATGTGTCTCTGTATTGGATGATCCTATAATAAAATATTGAAGTATGAAAAGATAGGCCAAAGATCTCTGAGCTTAAAATAAAAAGAAAAGAAAAAAATGATGATAGACAAGAGATTCCACTTGAATTTTGCTTCTGAGTTTTGGTCCAAAAGTTTCTCCTGCAGAGTCTGCTAGGGCAATAATTTAAGTCTAATGCAAAGACAACCTGCTTTTTCTGCATTTGCTGACTGGGGTTCATTTGCATTAATGGCCTTTCTCGGAGGTTTGATTTGTATTAATATGATGATGAATTGATGATCCAATCATCACTTTGCTGCATGTAGAAGATAGTGGGGATTTCAATTATTTCTGTGTTGTTTCTTTAAAAATAAGATAAGATAGTGAAGCCCTCAGCCCTCAAACCCAAAAACAAAAGAGTGGTTAGATTGACAGGTGTCTAGGTGGCCACGCGTCTTCCTCAACGTCAGACTCAAATATAATATATTCTGGATTCTGGATTTTTTCTTCTTCTTCGTAATAATATATAAAATCATTGATTGAAAACAGATTTGTTTTGTAGCTTGAATCCCTAGGGAAACATCATTGAAGATATGGAATCTGTGGTTGGCCAAATTTTCCTCTCTTTTGTGCCATTCTTAGAGGAGAGAAGTTTCTATCTTTTTCGTTACTTTTCTCAGAAAAAAAATTATATAAGATTCTTCATACTTTTATTAAAAATTTTATTTATATTTTTTTATCCTTCTTTATAAAAAAAATAGATAGATAAAGCTTATATTTAAAAAATTTTCATGTTTATTAATTTTTTTTTTGGTAATAAAGATATACAAATTTTGTACACTTCTTTAAAGATTATAAAGAAGATTTATGGTATGAAGGAAGTTTAGGACAAAAGAAATGAGATAAACATTGTGTTGGGCGGAAGCACAATCACACTAGAAATAAATGAAGAGGAAATGGAGAAACGAACACAAAACTTTAACGTGGTTCGGTGCCTCAAGATCTACTCCACGATCCCCTTCTGGGACAAACTTCACTATTTGTAATTTTTGCACGGAAAAATTACAAACCCTCCTCAATATAATTTTTGACCGGAAAAATTGCAAACCTTCCCTAAAAAATGACTCACAACTACCCAAACTCCAATACACCCATTAGGATTTTTATGTAAGTTGTGATGCCAAAAAAACTCATACCTCACTCATATTTATATAAGCTTCCCACCCCTCAATTTTTTATTCCCAACCGATGTGGGACTTCAAATGAAAGCCCAACAAATCCTCCCTTCATTTAAAGTCCCACATAATCAAACTCTATCAAAAAAACTGACCTCTTTACATACTCAGCTTTTTGATCTCCATCTCGGAGAACACTCTAGTCCTCCCTCAAATAAACTGTGACATCTCCACGTCGCTTGCACATCATCGTCAGCACGGTATCTCTTCACCTGCTTGACATCTCTTCTTACTTGTGTAGCATATCCTCGTCACCAATACAGTATCCTCTCATCACGTACGTGGCGTCCCCTCGTCGCTTGCATAGCATCGTCAGCACGGTATCTCTTCATCTGCAAGACATCTCTTCTTGCTTGTGCAGCACCTCTTCGTTGCCAACGTAACATCTCATCACTCGCACAATCTCTCCTCGTTGCACGCCCAACACCTCCACTTTTTATCTTTTATCTCAATTCCGTTCTCCCATTAAATAACGGAACTTTAAAACCTCAAGGTCGTCATCATCATACAAACAGACAACCAATAACCAGCACCACAGAAGACAGCCAATAACCAGCACCACAAGCAACCAACAACCACAAACAGTCTAACAGACAACCACTCCAAATTCCAGAAAACTAACTTCAAAACTGGAATTAAAATCAAAAGCTAGACTGAACCAACCTCTCTTGACGTGGCAGTGCCGGAACCTTCTGCTGATTGGCTGACCCACTTGCTCCTTCCTCTCCCTTCTTCCTCCCTAGGCCAGAACCACAGCTCTGATACCACTTGTTGGGCGAAAGCGCAACCCACACAAGAAATAAAGGGAAGAGGAACAGAGAATCACACACAAACAATTTAACGTGGTTCGATGCCTCAAGACCTACTCCACGGTCTCCTTCTGGGACAAACTTCACTATTTGTAATTTTTGCACGGAAAAATTACAAACCCTCCTCAATACAAGTTTTGACCGGAAAAATTGCAAACCCTCCCTAAAAAATGACTCACAACTACCCAAACCCTAATACACCCATTAGGATTTCTATGTAAGTTGTGGTGCCAAAGAAGCTCATACCTCACTCATATTTATACAAGCTTCCCACCCCTCAATTTTTTATTCCCAACCGATGTGGGACTTCAAATGAAAGCCCAACACATTACAAGGTCAAAATCTCAAATTGGTCTTAAATGTGTGGGATAGATTTCAAATTGGTCAAATATTTCATTTGTTTCAGATTAATTTTATATATTTTCATAATTTTTCAAATTGGTTCCAAACTATCCAATACAGTCTCTCTTATTTCAAATTTGAATGCAGTCAATCTAGAGTTACGAGTTATTTTTTAGTACTTTTTCTATCAAGTTGGAAAGTTAACAAAGAGGTCAAATTGGGTCTTGAAGGCGGGTTATTTGTGTCACAGTCAAACAAACTAAGTTTGTTATAACTCTCTTGTTTCAAATCTGAATGTGATGATTTTGAAACTATATATTAACTCTTGAAAAGTTTTCTTTTTCTACGCAGTTAAAACTACTAACAAATGAGTTGAAATCACGTTATGATAGTAGGTTTGGGACTATGCTTTTAAGATTTTTTACTTTTAGCCTCATACCTACTTTTGAGATTATTTGTTAATGGTCTTAATTAGATAGAAAAAATAACTTTTCAAGATAAAAAATTATCGCATTGAAACTTGAAATGAAAAAGATATGACTAACTTTATTTATTTGATTGTGAAACGAGCGATTTACTTTCATAACTCAATTTGACCTTATTTATTGACGGTCACAATTGAACAAAGAAAGTTTTTGTCAAAGGCAACTCATCACTTTGAATTTGCAACATTCTAACTTGAAGTGATATAAATAACACTACATTTAATAGTTTGAGACCAATTTAAGAAATTATAGGAACATGTAGAATCAATCTGAATCATTTAAAACTAATTTGAAATCTACCTCCTACATTTGGGACCAATTTAAAATTTTGACCAATGTTGAAAAGGAAACATCAAATTGCTTTTAATTTCGCCCCTGTTCCTGTGTCAAAAGATTTTTTTCTCGCAAAAATTTTGTCCAACTTTTATCTTCTCTTGAGTTATCTCAGGATACACTCTTTTACGTCAGCTTGATTTATCAGAGATTTTACTTTCAAAATATTCTTTATGCTTTATAGATCTTAACTTCAAGTTTATTAGCAAAATATAGTGAAAACTTCATAATACAATTTCTTAAAAAGAAATATGTGAGATCAGTATTTAACTAATAAAGCATATATTAATCAACTGCTAATCCGATGCTAACATTCCAATATAATCATTTTATAGATATTACTCATGTACTTGGAGATATTCAAAACTTTTAAAGGTGACAAATCACTTGATTTTTTTTTAAGTGTAGTTTTAGTTCATTAATTTAGAGTTAAGTCTCAATTTTATCTCCTTAAATTTGATCCTCGTTCAACTATTAGCATTCAAAAATCAATAACAAATTTTCAACCCCTTCACCAATAAGTGTTTGGTGCAGTGGTTTGACTAGCTACACCCTAGGAAGAGGACCCATGTTCAATCCCTAGAGTTAACATTGTTGTGAGGGCTTTTAATTGTTTCGTCTTGGAAATCCGAATGAGAGATTACAGGAGTATTTGAGCACTTGAATTTTTACTATTGGGTCTAATAAATATGTTTTGAAATTTATATAAAAAGATTAATTTTTCATTATATAAATTTTAGAATAAACTAATTATTCAATTCTTGAAAGATATCGAGTTGATAATTTAGTCTCTGAAAGATTGAAACATACAGTTTAATTTTTTAAAATATTAAAATAATATATGATTTAATCCATAAAAAGATGAATAAAAAAACTGAATTGTTAATTCAACAATCGACTAGTTTACTCTAAATTTTAGGACAATTTTATAAAATTTAAGAGCTGTCAAAATGGACTAGTCCGGCTCGATTTGGCTCATATCTATTTTGACCCGTTAATATCAGGGTTGGGTTGGGCTAAGCTCGTTTAAAAATAGGTTTGAGTTCTTCTAGCCTGACCCAAAGGTATAGGATTAGGCCGCAGAGTCTATTTTTTTAAAAAAATATAATAACAAATACATTAGACGTGGAGAAGCTGGAATGTGAATAGCCCCATTGAAGATAGCTGTTGGTAGGAGAGGATGGACATGATTGGGACATGTTAAGGTAAAAAGGTAAAGTGGAGATAGTACGGTGAAACACATGTTGCATTTTGTTAACTCCAAATGTGGCCCTTTTTATTTGGTAATTGATGATTCATGAATGATTACTGCATTATTGAGAGGCAATATATAGTTCCGTAGGATTTACTACGACACACGGCAATGGCAAATATGCCACATTTCTCTAAAGCATGTTCTTTTTTATAAACAAATTAAAGGAAAACCATAAACAAAATATCCCTCAAAAGCTTGTACCAAAAAGACTCATCTATGATTAACTATACTCACACCTCAAAAGATAAAAGTCCTTACATAATATCTGGACAGTGGATACTGTCTTCTCACCGTTTTCATATAAAAGTATTATTCGTATCTTCAAAGTATGGGTCATCTTTAGTTGTACCTTTAAAGTTTCTTTAGGTCAATTGTACCTCTAAAATATTAGGTCAATTTTAGTTATACTTCAAAAGTTTTTTTAGTCAATTATACCTTTAATATTTCAATTTGAGTCAATTGTACCCCTAAATACCCCCTAATTTGGGAATATAATTGACACAAAGAAAAAATATTAGGGGTATAGTTGATAAAAAAGAAAAGATTAGAGGTATAATTGACCGAAAGAAACTTTGATGTTACAACTTAAAATAATTGCATACTTTGAGAGTGCCAAGAATACTTTTACCTATTTGTTAAGACGTGTGATCTTAAATATTATAAGGTGTGATTTCTCAATTAACGGTAGATTTAAATATTAAGTAATTTGATATTATTTAAATAAGATTTTATAATTGTAATTATTTATATTGAGAGACTCTTTTATTATAGTTAAACTAGACTTTGACTCGTGCATATTTTGAGAATTGATAATGATAATTACGTTAAGTAATATGTCATGAAAAATTTAATTCTTGAACATCATTATCTATAATCAAATGTACAACACAGATTGAATCTAGTTGAGTTGAAACAAAGGTCTACATACCCAGTAGACAAGAAAAAAATATTATACTATTTTAGGTGTTATAATATAGAATGTTATATATAATTTTAGATGATGTGATACGATAATGTCGTAAATAGCTTTCATGAATAGTTTTCCACACATAACTTTCAGCAGTAAAAGTCCGAACTTTTGTGGCAGATTGGTGGCTATTAAAGAAGAAAACGAGTGGTGCGCTTTGGGTTGCCTCTCACATAATCAAAGTCACTTGTTAATTGTTATGTTAGTGCAAAGTTTTTTAATTGGAATATTTAATCAACTTCATTAGAGAACAAGAACTAAGGCTTTGTATATTTTTATTGTTACTAATTCAAAAATTATACTCTCAACACTCCTTTTCACAAAAAAAAAATTATAATTGATTATATAACAATTATTTTTTATCACAAATCTTGTTTGAAGTAGTAAATTTATATTCGATAATAAGATAGTAATGAGTTTAATGTGAATGAAGTAATGAACCATCTGTTTTGAGGTGAAAATACAGCTGGAGAAGTTATAGATAAATAAAAGAAAAAAGAAGACTTTAACACAAGTCTAAGTACTCAAGTGGATAAAGTTTACCTCTTTTGTTTATTTATTTTGGTTAAAATCTCATTTGGTCCTTTATGTATAGCCTTTGGTCCTACATTTTTTTTTATTTTGGTTTAAAAGTGATCTTTTATGTTTACATGATTTTTTACTTTTGGTTATAAGCTCATTTTCATGATACGAGTTGATCTCGTTTGTTTATAACTCCGATTTGATAAAAAAAATTCGTCAAAAGTAATTTGTTACGTTGAATTTGTTATATTCAGACTTGAAACGAGAGAGATATCACTACTTCACTCGTTTAACCGTGAAATAAGTTATCCACTTTTAAAGTATGATTTAACCTTCTATGTTAATGGTTAAACCGGATAGAAAAATGACTTATTAAAAGTAATTTGTAACTCTAAATTTATCGTATTTAAACTTGAAATAAAAGAAATATGATCACATTCAATAGTTTAGGACTAATAGTGAAAAATCATGAAAACATAGATTTACATTGAAAAAAAAAAGATGCCCGACCAAAAGGAAATTTGGCCCATACATAAATTAAAGGACCAAAATGATATTTTAACCATTTATTTTTAATTTTCTTTAACTCACTGTACCTTTTTCTCTCTAAAAATAAAGAAACTCTTCCCAAAAACTTAATATATAAGCTTTGTAATATCATAAAAATGCTTTTTAAAAAAAAAGAGAGTCAGCATTCTCAAAATCTATAACTCAAAACATTTTAAAACATGAAATATAAAAGGCTAACCATGGTTAAGTTCTTAACCAGACATCCCTAACCTGAGCCACTTTTCAAACCCTATATGTATTCATCCCCCAGATGACAGACGTCCATCTCCACACAACTCAATTTATCAACTATTCATATTTCATAATTACAACACACACACACACTATCTTATCGATCCATATATCACTCTTGTTTATAATTATCTCTCTAATCTTCTCTCAATCATGAAGCCTAATCCTATACTATTACTACTACTACTACCACTACTACCACTACTAATCATGCTTATTCTTAATTTAACATTTCAAACCTCTCTTTCTCTCTTTCTTTTCTTCTTTACCTTGTTTGCTCTCTCCCTATCTTACTGGCTCGTCCCAGGAGGTTTTGCATGGAGAAATTATCATTTTTACCACCACGGTAAAAATAAAAATAACATTAAAAAACTCTCTGGCCCAATGGGCTGGCCCATCGTCGGTAGTCTTTCACAAATGGGCCCACTAGCCCACCAAAAATTAGCCGCGATATCAAGTTCACTAAACGCCAAGCGGCTCATGGCATTGAGCCTTGGTGCCACGCCGGTTGTCATAGCCAGCCAGCCGGACACGGCTCGGGAGATTCTATTTGGCTCGGCTTTCTCAGACCGGCCCATCAAAACATCGGCTCGCCTACTCATGTTTGAGCGTGCCATTGGCTTTGCTCCCGGTGGTAGCGCACATTGGCGCCACCTTCGTCGGATAGCTGCGAGCCACTTGTTCTCCCCAAGGAGAATCTCAAGGCTCGAGGGGCTTCGGCAACACGTGGTGGATGACATGACAAGGAGGGTGTGGGAGAGAATGAAGGAAAAAGGGGTAGTGGAAGTTAGGGGGATATTGCAAGAAGGGTCCTTGAGGAATATATTGGAGGGTGTTTTTGGTAATTGCAAAGAGTCAGAGAGGAAAGAGTTAGGTAATATGGTTGAAGAAGGGTATGAGTTGATAGTTAAGTTTAATTGGGAAGATTATTTTGGGTTGAAATTGTTGGACTTTTATGGGGTAAAGAGGAAGTGTCATAAATTGGCTGGTAGGGTTAGAAGATTAGTGGGTGGAATTGTGGAAGAGAGAAGAAAAAGAAGAGAGGATTTATTAGTTGAAGTTGAGAAGCAAAATGACTTTCTTAGTGCTCTTCTATCATTGCCCAAAGAAGAAAGGTTATGTGATTCGGATATGGTGGCTGTTCTGTGGGTAAGTACATTTTTCTTTTAATATATCAAATATATATGAAATGTTATTTGACTTTATATGTGTCATAAGTCATAACAAAATGTGATATATCATGATTTTTCATTCTATGTTATGAGATGTCACATTTCTTTACACCAAATAAGCATTATATATGCCAACATTCAAAAAACACTAAAAATTAAAATAATGGTGTATTAACTTTCTATTGCTTTTTGTTGTGTTAGTTTGATACAGACAATTTTTTCCAAAATATGTAAGATTATATACTGAACTTTTTTTTCTAAAGGTTAATTTCTTGTTCATGCCTATATGTTGTTATCTAAAGTTAATATTATCTTTTGGTTTATTACATAAAGGAAATGATATTTCGAGGAACAGATACAGTTGCAATACTTCTTGAATGGATTATGGCTAGGATGGTTTTACATCAAGACATACAAGAAGAAGCTCGCCACGAGATAGACATGTGCATTGGCCAACATGGTCACGTGAGAGACTCTGATATTCCAAACCTTCCTTACCTCCAAGCTATAGTCAAAGAAGCCCTACGACTACACCCACCAGGCCCGTTGCTCTCGTGGGCTCGCCTTGCTGTCCATGATGTCCATGTGGATAAGCTTCTTGTGCCAGCTGGCACGACTGCAATGGTCAACATGTGGGCCATAACACATGATTCATCAATTTGGGAGGACCCATGGGCTTTTAAGCCCGAAAGATTCATAAATAATGAAGTATCTATCATGGGCTCAGACCTAAGGCTCGCACCATTTGGCGCAGGTCGTAGGGTGTGTCCTGGACGAGCCATGGGCCTAGCCACAATTCATCTATGGCTCGCACATCTTCTTCACAATTTTATATGGCTTCCTATAGAATATGTGGATCTTTCTGAATGTCTCAGGCTTTCTCTTGAAATGAAAAAGCCTTTGCGATGTCAAGTGGTTCGTAGATATAATGTAATGTCACAACTATAAATTTTTAAACTCAACTCTATCAAGTGTGTACTTAGGATGTTGTGCATGATTTAGTATTTCAATAATAAAAATATATGACTTAATCTTTAAATAATTATAATCGTTACGTAATCACCATCTAATTAGAGATGTGGACATAAAATGTTAAAGTGGTCTCGTTAAATGAATATGTAGTTGCTAAGATTGATGGATTAAAAGAAAAATGAAATTCATCACAAAGGATGAAACTCGAGAAGAAACTCTCAAATTGAACAAAGCCTAATGATCCCTTAATTTTATAGTCGCGCGGCTTTTTAGTGTAATTATATCATGAATATTAATCTTTTTCATATTTATAACTCATACTTAAGGCTTGAAGAGTAAGAAGGTAAAGAAAAAAAATGAACTTTGGACCTTATAATATAGGTGTTGATTGATTTCTCCAACCCTAATTAAGCCTCTAAATGGGATAACATAGAATGTATCAAGAAAATTAGTTGAATTTTGTCATCATTCAATGACTAAATTGAGTATTTTCATTATTCAATGACTAAGTCATAAAAAATCTATAAATTGAGAGTCCAAAAAATAAGTTTTTTTCTTAAAACTGTTCAAAATTTTAACTCTCCATACTTTGTGCATCCAAAAAAGTGAAAAAGGATAAATAATAAAATATCAAAGCATGAAAAAAGAAAATGGTTGCATAAACATAAAACATCATTTTCCAAGGGTAACATTCCAAAAAAGCAGCATCCAGTGACCAATATATATCATAGTACGGACTGATCATAGATATCTATGTTTGTGAACAGGGTCTTTTTTTTTATACACATGTTTGTGAACAGGGTTGATACTTGATAGTGGCTCATGGTGGTTAGAATATTATATTCTTGATAATTTGATTTAATTTTAATAGATAATAGGATATTATACTTTATAATTTTATATTTATAGATAATATTATACTCTTTATAAAAGTATTATAATATTATACTTAATTATTTTGTTTTACTATTTTATTTATTGTATAAATATGAGATATATATATAATAATAATAATAAATATTAATAAAATAAACTAAAAACTCGATGGATAAAAAATTATCGAGTTGATAATTTAGTTCTTGAAAGATTAAATTATACAATTTAATTCCTATAACAACCAAACTGTATACTGGTTAATCATTTTCATAGGTTAAATTACTAAACAGTATATTTTTTTAAAAAAGTAATAAGTATACTATTTGATTCTTTTAGAAATAAAATTGTATATTTTTATATTCTATTAATTCATCAACTCAATAATATTTTAAAAATTGAGTTGTTAATTTGTTGAAAAATAATATATATTAGGGTAAATTACACTTTGGTACCTTATAGTTTGGTCATATTTCACTTTGGTATCATGTGGTTTAAAAAATGTCACGTTGGTACCCTGTGGTATTCTCCATTAACACTTTGGTACCTTTGGAGTTATTTTGTAATTTTAACCATAACAAATTTTGTAAAAATTACATATTGACCCCAAATTTTTTTTAAAGTTTTTATTTTAGTCCCTAGATAATATGTATCCAGAAACCTATTTATAATTTTCTAAAAATATTGGGGTGAATATGTAATTTTTGCAAAAATTTTTGTGGTTAAAATTACAAAATAGCTCCAAAGGGTACCAAAATGTTGATGAAAAATACCACAAGGTACCAAAGTGAAATATAACTAAACATCAAAGTGTAATTTAGATTTTACCCTATATACTATATAAGTCAGTCTAAGTCGATTACCACCTTTCCCGGCCCACACTGAAATATATTCCAGAAGTGGATTAAAATTGATTCCCATAAACAAAAGTTATAAATGATTAATCAAGCAAGTTTATAATATGTTCAAGAGGACTCCTTTGTGAAAGGCTTGTAGGAAATTGTTCAGATTGATATAGGTGATCAAACACTTCTGATGATTAAACTAGAGATTTTTAAAAAAGTAATATACTTGGGGGATAAGAAGTTTAGCCTCTTAGTGGGCTAGGAATTTATATGTCATATTCCATAAATTATATTTGTGGTGATTAAGAAAGAGATCACAAAATTTGTTAGTAGTTTATTAAAAGATGAATGAGCTTTTTTCTAATATTGACTTAAGATGCTTGAATGGCTGAGCATGACCTTTGAAAGTTGGCATGCTTAGAGGAAAATCATCTATAAATAAGTTACATTATGAATGATCACTAAGTGAACAAGTCATGATTTATCATCAAATACTTGCAAAATGTAGATTTGATTAGTCTATTGAAAGATTGAAATACACAATTTAGTCTATAAAAAAATCAAACAATATAATAATTTTAATTATAAAATTTAATTAAAAATTAATCTAAATTATAGAGAGTAATAAAATAGTCAAATCTAAATAAAAGAATTTTGATAATCCTTATTTGTAACTTTTTTCTCACATGCGAAAGAACACCGATTTCTATTAGTCTCACTAGTTTCCCGTGTGTATTTTTTTTTTTTTTTTT
>QANZ01046034.1:0-70067 GCA_003254925.1 Chamaecrista fasciculata | reverse complement strand
TCACAGAGTTAGCATTTTAGTTTTATTTGCGTTTTAGTCCAAAAGTTTTAATTTTCTTCCGCTGCGCTCCCTCTGTGATTTCCCAACAGGAACTGATGTGTAATTGGTTACACATGTGCCCGTTTTCCAAAACCTACCAAGATAAATTTAAATCGTAGTATGAATACGTGTTTCTCCTGAACAGATTGTTGGGAAATCACAGAGGGAGCGCAGCGGAAGGAAAAATTAAAAATTAAATTAAACTTAAATATGCTAACTCTGTGATTCCTTCCAGGATCCACTAACTATGTTTATACCAGGAAAGTAAAGATGTTTACCTATTTTCAATTGATGTCTTATCGTCTTTGCGAATTTGAGAAGTCCACTCCGAGTGTCCTTCCTCTACTGGTGATCCACACGAGCAGTTTGGCAGATGCCTAGGTGCTAGCCTCCTTCACTTCTTTCCAAGTGAATACGGGAACTCTATCTATGATTCTTGAAAAATCAAGAACTATTCTTGATTCTCAAGATTGATTGGGGAGTACTTATATTATCAGGTGCAGATCTAATTTTCTTTTCAAGAAAATCGACTCACTCTCATAATATTAGGACTAGGCGAATTTTCACTCTCAATGGGTGCACTAGGCGAAATTCTTGGTCTGACCAAGAATTGATGTGCGTTGTGACCTGTGTTTGTGTTAGGCGCCTAGAGCCCTATTTATAGTGTTCTCATTCCTAATCTTAGGGAATCCTAATCCAATTAGTAAATCTCTAAGATATTGGATATCTCAAAATATCTCTTGATTTATAATATTAAACTTAATATTATAATTCAAAAATAAATAGGTGGCAAATCGAATTTGAGTCTCAAAATCAAATCTTGAGATCAAATCTTTATTGCTCAAATCCTATTGGTTGGAATGAGTCATGAGGAATTTGATTTTATAATTTAAATATTACTTTAATATTACTGACTATCAAAATTCGAATTTGCCTATCTCTCAAACTCAAAGTGCAAGATCAAATCTTGCACCCCAAGAAACAAGCTAGGCGCCTTCCTCATGTGTCTTTGGAGGAATTTTATAGCAACCCAAACTCCTTAGGTGGTTATAACTAATTCCTAACAATTTTGAATAAAAATATTACTTTAATATCTTTTAATTCAAATCCCATATCTTTTCAAAAGATATTCTTCTCATCTTTTATTTTAATTAATAAAACATTTTCATTAATAAAAGTAAGATAATAGAGGCGCCACCCTCATCTCTTTTTTTCCTAATATTGGTGAATTTAATAAATCAATAATTTCCTAACTTTTAGGAAACTCATTTAATTTATTTATTCCCTAATATTTTAAACAAGAATTTAATTGTAAAACTATTTAACAATTAATTTATATTTAAATTTGTCTAACAAATTTAAATACTATAATCATAGATATTTATCTAAGACAAGATTGAATGTCCTAAGACATTTAACTATGTCCTAAATTGTGTCACCTAAGTGACTCACGAATTAACCCTAATTCGTGTCCCAAGATTAGCATCTTGATCCTGCTCATGTGTGACCCAGCAGGCCTCACGTGAAGTTGGCAGCAAGTCATCTTATGACTCACAAGTCGAGAGCGGACTCTAGCAAGCCATCACGACTACCCAAAACACGCGAGTTATCGCTTTAACGTTTTTAACGATTTAACCTAAATACCACCTTGTCATAATTCCTATTGTCTCACGATATTTTGGTCATGGATCAGGCACGGGAATGTCATCCATAATCCAAACCACAACTTTCTCGATTTCCTGAGTTAGTCCCAATTCCCAGCGTGGCCACGCATTTCTTGGACAGACTCATCGAGGGCGCCAGTTAAATATCTCTCATCTTAATGAGGGACAAAATCCCATCTTGGTCAACCACATTCCTTTGCACGGTAATCAACCAAACCCGTACCTAGCCTGTATGGCTACCCTGCTACGGGTAACGTTGGACTAGGCCAAAGTTTGACAACTACAATGCCAGAATAGTCAAGACCTCAGGTCTAAGGCTATCGTGACAGGTGTACAGGAGAGGCTCGCTTATGACTAAACCCATGCAGGACTCTCCGGGTCGGTCCAGCAATTTGTAACCTTTACAAAATTGCACCATGACTCTCGAGAAGCAACTCGTGCATGTATCTCTATACACCGAGGTCATGCTGGTCTTAGTTCATTTATGCTCCCACGTGAATGATCGACCAGGGATAATTTTAGATTAATTACCATATAATTAATCAAGGACGCTATCATAGTAAACACACTAATAATATGATAACAACATAATTTATCTATATAAATTAATCAAAACATATGTTTAAACAAAAACATACAAATAAAATGATTGGCCCTAGGGCACAATCTCCATCACAGATGGCATCGTGAGTTGGAAAGGTTCCAAGCAGAGCACGATTGCTGATTCTACAACAAAGGGTTGGTGGCGTGGAGACGCAGACCGTAAAACTAGTGTCTGAGGTGTGATTGGTGGTCACCCTGTGGAGACAGGAAGACACCAAACGGGAAAGGGTTCCCCACTGATGTTCCGATAGTGATATATATATATATATACACTCAAACATGATCACCTAGAGATGGTGATATCGAGATATGTAAAGTGGCAGTCGAGGATAATATTGCCAGTCCTCTTGTTAGACCCCTAGCACAAGTCTTACATGAAGCGTCACGTAATGTCAAATGGGGATTAGACACATTAATGGATGTTCCTAGTGTAGGAACAGTTGGATTAATGATTGTACCTAGTGCAAGTTGGAGTCTGTTGGAGATTGTGCCCAAGGGCTAATCATTTTATAGATATGTTTTGAACATATTGATTAATTTATGGAGATAAATTAATGGTTATCATATTATTAGCATGTTTACTATGATAACAGTCCGTGATTAATTATGAGATAATTAATCTAAACCGTCCCTGGTCGATTGTTTTCGTGGGAACGAAAATGAACTAAGACCAGCATGACCTCGGTGCATAGAGATGCATGCACTAGATGCTGGGACGAGAGTCAAGGTGCAATTACGTAAGGGGTTACGAGTTGCTGGACTGACCCGGAGAGTCCTGCATGGTTTTAGTCATCAGCTTGCCTCTCCTGTACACCTGTCACGATGCCTTA
The DNA here is from genome assembly GCA_003254925.1 of Chamaecrista fasciculata. NCBI lineage: Eukaryota > Viridiplantae > Streptophyta > Magnoliopsida > Fabales > Fabaceae > Chamaecrista > Chamaecrista fasciculata. Next base: position 66,931 of record QANZ01046034.1, on the reverse strand, counting down.
GACCTGAGGTCATCATTATTCCGGCGTTGCAGTTGTCAGACTTTGGCTTAGTCTAACGTTGCCCGTAACAGGGTAGCCATAACCGTTAAGTACGGGTTTGGTTGATTGCCGTGCTGAGGAATGTGGATTGACCAAGATGGGATTTTGTCCCTCATTAAATGAGAGATATCTAACTGGCGCCCTCGATGAGTCTGTCCAGGAAATGCTTGGCCACGCTGGGATATGGGACTTACTCAGGAAATAAAGAAAGTTGAGGTTTGGATTATGGATGACTTTCCTGTGCCTAATCCATGACCAAGATATCGTGTGACAATAGGGTCTATGACAAGGTGGTACTCACGTGTTTTGGGTAGTCGTGATGGCTTGCTAGAGTCCGCTCACGACTTGTAGGTCATGGAGATGACTTGCTGCCAACTTCACGTGGGGCCTGCTGGGTCACACACGAGCAGGATTAGGACACCATTTAAAAGGGACACGAATTAGGGTTAATTCGTGGGTCACTCCGGTGGCACGATTTAAGACAGCAAAAATGTCTGGGACATTAAGTCTTGTCTTAATTAATCTACAGTTGTGAAATATTTAAATTTGTGGGACAAATTTAAATCTAATAATTGTTAAATGATTAATGGGGATTAATTATTTACAATTTAAATATTAGGGAAAATAATTCAGATAAGATTCCTAAAAGTTAGGAAATTATTGAATTATAAAATTCCCCAATATATATAAGAGGGTGGCGCCTCTTTTGACATTTTAGATTAATAAAATTGTTTTATTAATTTAAATAATAAGTTTGAATTCAAAAGATTTGATGGAGATATCAAAAGATTTGATTCAAATAGATTTGGTGAGATCTCCCCTCAATATCTTTGGAGAATCATGAATTCCTAAGAGTTAGGAATGTTTTTTATTTATAAAATTCCAAAGAATTTTTGAGGGAGTATGGCGCCATCTTGGTGGGTCCCAAGGGGAGATTTGATCTCTCATTTGATTCTCCAAGATTGCAATTTGAATTTGAATTGAAATATTAAGGTAATATTTTAATTAGAAATTCAAGTCCTGAAATTCTAATATTATCAGAATATCATGATTTTAGGAATTTTAAGTCACCAAATATTATATTATATATAGGGGAGCAAGTTGACTTGCCCCCCAAGTCTAACCCTAGCTCACTTTGTAAATTTTCTTCCTCCTGGTAGAGAGAGAGTGAAAATCGCTCCTAAGGTGTTAGAGAGAGAAAGAGTCGAATTTTCCTAAGGAGTTAGAGAAAATTCGTCTCTTTAGCTAGGTTTAGTGAAAGAAGAAAAGGCAAGAAAGAGTTCTTGTGGGGGGTTTCTTCTTTGCGCCACCTTGTTTGATTCAAGAAGGAGTTCTTGAAGTCAAAGTCACTGTAGATTGGTCCCTTGTTCTTTTGGAGAAAAGAACGGAAGGCTAGCACCTTGGTGCCCGAAAAACTATTCGTGTGGATCACCGGCAGAGGGAGGACGCTGCGAGTGGACTCCTAGGACATGCCTTGTACAACCAACCGATTGAAACTCGTGAGGTATACCACTATCTTAAAAGTTTTAAATTCTACTAGCGAATCCGTTCGGGAATTTTAGAACTTGGCGCGTTTTATTTTTAATTTTATATTTGCTTCCGCTGCGTTAGGCGCCTAGAAATCCCAACAGAATCATCATTTTCTAGTAACCCCCTTTTCTCCGCAGCTTCTTTAAATGTGGGATATTTGATGTCATTCACTGTCAAGAGATCATCAAAACCTTTCGGGCCCCTAACATGTGTCAAAAGAAAGCGAAGGTAAAATCTATCCCCTTCCGAAGGAGATACTGTATATATACATCCAATTACCTTGTTACGATTCCTTCGTTTCTTCCATTCTGGTGGATTTTTAACCCATGTGTAATGTTGTAGAAACTCACTGTAAAGAAATTGTCTTGCCTCTGGATCAATAATATTCATTTGAAAAAATTCAGTCAATTGTGTCTTTGAATTGGTTTCATTACCAAGAATCTCAGCGACACTTTGATCTTGGTTGAATCGAACAATTTGCATATTGGGCAAATGGATTTGCAGTCTTTCAAATGAAGGATACAATCTGATCATTGGAAGTTGGTAGATCTTCCATAATGCTTCAGGGGCACAAACCCATCTTGCATCTAAATATTGTTGGACTTCATCAATATTTGATTCTGGACAAACTGTCATATTAGTCCGATCTGGACCCTTGTGGATGTATTTGTATAAATACTTTACACTTTTGATACTGCAGCAAATCTCCACATTGATATGACAATTGTACTTAAGAAGCAGCCAAGGATTATAAGGTACAACCCAACTGTTATCGACGTGTACATTTGCACCGCAACGTAAAGGAACGGGTCCCAAATCTCTTCTTTGGTAAAGAGGATAACAATCATTACCTTGGATTGTATTTTCAACAAATGGCTTTGAAAACTTCTCTTACATCTCCCCTTCTTCATGAACGAAGATCTTGGATTGATGGAACCACATGGACCATGAATCATATGTTTCAAAACAGCTTGATATAGTTCAGGTTGACCTGTTTGTGTTGGGATTTCAGCTTGTACAATTCGATCATAATCATCAGGAGAATTTATCTTGTCTTCATCTCCTAAAATCAAAAGCATATGCACATGCGGCAAACCCCTCTTTTGAAACTCTATCACATATGAATAACCGATCACTTCACCCAAGACTCCTTTTGAAAAAACATCTTCTTTGAACTCCTCAAACTTTGCATGAAACACCCTTGTGATCAAGTCTGGCCTATCTTGTAGTAATTGTCCAGGTAACAATAATTCTTGAATTTCAGGCCACGAAGGATTGCAAGTCATTGTGAGAAAAAGATCCGGCTTTCCACAAAAATGTACTACACACATGCAATCTTGGCAACGTACATTCATGTCTCTTGGACTTCCAACAATAGAAGATGGAAGGATAACTCTTCGACCAACATGACCTATAAATATTTTTTAAATATGAAGTGGAAGATGAAGAAGATAATTTGAGAAGGCAATTTAACATTATATAAGTTCAAGAATTTTACAAAATTACCTGAAACATTTTGTCCTGCATCAAACGAATCTTGTAAACCACTATACAACTCAGATCTGATTTTTCTTTGATTATTTTTGACCCATCGAAGCTTCTATGTCTCAAACTTTATATACATTGTAACCACATACTGTTGAAATAAACGGCCACCTCTGAGTAATAGGTTTTCCGTATTATCTCTGATCTACAATTTCTTAGGTTATGTGAGAAACTTAAATATTGAAATACTATCATAAATGTTGTTAAAAAATAAGAGATTAAATGATTTAGTCACCTGTAACATGTAACAGTAGAAAGCTCGACATGTGACCTTTGTTGTTGAGCCATTTAAATTTTGTGTATTCACATCCCAACCATATGTCCCGCATGGCAACAAAAGACGAAATTGAAGTGGGTCATAATACCCAGCAGTATCAGGAACATTCAACAAACGGCCTGATTTTGATTGCACCATGATATCTCTTCCATTGATTTGTGCAGCTTCTTCACCCCCAACTATAATAGCTGCAACTTTAGAGGCAGTTGGAAGGCTATATTGTGGTCGATTTTTAGGTTGTTCATGTATAATGAGTCAACAACTTTCAACATCTGGTTGTTGTCCCAAATACGAAAGGGTTGACCACATCTAATATTGACTTGATTTTCTGTATCAAATCAACATATAATGTTTGATTTTCAGCAACTCGATTATCTATTTCATGATCAGTATCGTAAATATATAGCTGTAGTCAGCAACTCGATGATCTATTTCATGATCAGTATCGTAAATATATAGCTGTAGAAATTTAGGTCTTTCGTTTTCATTGGGTAAGAACCCTCCAATTCTATGATAAACTTCTCCTTGAGCACGAAATGAGTAGACACCATCTCTTACATTAGCAAGTTCCCCATCTATATGAACTCCCATTGATGTGAATGCAAAAACATGATTATACATGCGTATGTGTTGTCTGAAATGTCTACCAACATCAGTTTGATCATTGTAAATGGTTAATAATTATGGGGGTACAGGAATTTGAGGTAAAAGAATTCGCCCATTTAGACAACAAAAAGCTGAACTTTCATGAGAAAAAAGTCGTGACCCACAAAATGGGCACGTCGTTGTTGAATGACATCGAGACCGTGTGACTCCAATTGATTCATGGAAATCCCTAGCACAGTTTCTATTGTTCCTTCTACTTCTTCTAACAATAGGTGGATGTGAAACTACCGGCATAGAGGTATCATCGTTGTCATTGTGTCTACTCGTTGATCCTTATAGTTGTAGATAAATATTTGTGGTAAGAATATATATGAATTAAATTTTAGAATTTGATAAAGATATGTAAGTAGTAAATACCTTCTTCTCCTTGTGGATCTCTCATTGTCCTAGCTATATGTCTTATTCGAGTAAGACATGTTGTTCCTAAGACGTGATGAAAAAATATAAAAATTTATCCCCTATAAAATATTTACAGTTTTTGAGTTTTACTTGGTGATGTTACTTTTTAATTACATAAAAATTGAAGTTTTTAATAGTATTACAACTATTTGCACATTAATAAGTTTATAAAACAACTATAATATGGACAAAAAGTTGTTGGATGCACATATTGGATATGTGATAGCATGTGATTGATTTTCTTCCAAGCTTTCATCAATCGAGGAATCATTTTGTCGATTAGAACGGTTGTTTGCATGTTGTATAGCTAAAGATTGTTGCCTATGTTCAGCGATTCTCGAATGGTATCGTTGTCGTCTTTGTGAATTCATATGTTCTTGTTCAGCTACACCCTCATAATTAATCAAGGACGCTATCATAGTAAACATGCTAATAATATGATAACAACATAATTTATCTCCATAAATTAATCAATATGTTCAAAACATATACATAAAATGATTGCTCCTAGGGCACAATCTCCAACACTGAATGCCTAAGTATAAAGGAATGGCTCCATGACGTAGATGCCGTGTGCAAGAACGCAACAGAAAAGATTCATGTGGACTTCATAGGCATTGACGAGGTGATCGATCCAAAGCGCAAAGGAATAACAATTGAAGACATGGATCCGCCCAATGGATCATTCAACAATGATGGAGGGATCACAAAAAAAGGTACGATCACAAATAAGTATGCACTTTATTGTATTATTATGCGAGACTACCATTATAAGACTAAATTGCATAAAACACGTCGGTTTAGGATAAATAAGAAAACAAGATATTGGCCACGCATAAAACTTAAAAATCTTTAAAATAAGAAAGTGGTGCGAAACCCTATCTGAGCCACACTCTTCAAGGACGAGGACGGCAACCGATATGGCCAAAGGATCTCTGCCGAACAAAGGATAGGCGGATACTTCGTGAAGATCCGCCACGAAACCTTCAGGCCACCCTGAAGAAATGTCGTGATGCCTTCTTCCCACTTACAAGGTTTCCGCGGTGTGGGGGAAGAAGAGGGTGTTGGGAATCCTAGGCGCCTAAGGCAGCGGAAGCAAAAATAAAATAATTAAAAACGCCTANAGAGGGTTATCCCGAAACCCTAATTCCTAGTTTAGGACCCTAGAATTTGTATTAGACAAATTCTAGAATTTTCATTCTTAGTTTAATTTTTAGTTAGAGTCCAGCAGCCAGAGGACAGAAATAAAAATTTTTTTAATTTTTATTTCTGCGCCGCCGCATGAGCCGGCGGCACACCTGGCAGCCCAACGTCAAATTATTTGGAGAGTTTAATCTCGATGAGATTCTACCAAATTTGATTTAAATCTAGAGTTTAAATAGCGCGGATTTGACGAATGTCTTAGATTTGACCCCTATAAATACCTCCTTAGACCCATAGGCTTCTCACAACTCTCGAAATCTATTCTCTAAATTCCAAAACTCCTAGAGCACTCTCTTGAGAGTTAGAATCCCTCTCCTTTCAAAGTTTTCCTCCAAATCCAAGGTAAGCCTTTACAGTTTTTCTTTGAATTCACTAGGAACTTCTAGGATAGGATCTTTTTCTCAAAATCGACTTTAGGACTTATCTTTGCATACAAAAGAGTAATTTGGGGCCTTGCTGTCAAAATGTTTTGAAAACTTCGCAAAACGTTTTGCGCTGGCTCATGGGCCGACGGCACATAGCGACGGCACAACCCCAAATTAAAATTTTGGTTGCGGGATGAGGTTTAGAGGTGATTTGAGAGGAGTTTGTAATGTCTAGTTAGTTTATCGTAGAGTTTTCTAAATTCCTCCATAATTATATTAATTATAATTATTGGTCTGTAGATATGGCCCAATTCAAGAGCATCCGAGCCAAGTGTCATCATGATGACTTTATCCGACATCTCCCAATTCACGCTGAAAAGGGAATCAATTTCTCCGATCACGCGATCGAAGAACTCATCCTAGCCATTTAAGAGACTAAGACTCAAGCATTCTTTCAACCGCTTATCAAAGGCAGTCTCAACATGGCACGGGAATTTTATTCCCATGTCGATATTGCTAATCTCCATAGAGTCTATGTCTGAGGTACTCATGTGGATTGCTCCGCTAGGGCAATCAACTTTGTGTTTGGTTGTCCGCCTGTGCCTAATTGCTCTTTCCAAAAATATCGAAAAACAATAGCATCCCTTGGGCATCATATATACCGATACTTTGATGGTTCTTATCCTGCTGAAAATGACCAAAGGATAATCACTTCATTCTCTACCATCTACTCAACTCCTGCGGTCAGACTACTCCATAGGATCATTGATTCTAGGTTTATCCCAAGTCTTCCTAACGGGCGCATCTCAATGGACCAAGCTATCTTGGCTTATTGTATTCTCCAATGCTACCCCGTGGAGTTTCAAAAAATCATACACGAGCAGTTACGATTATGTCTTGGAAGGGAGAGGCTAACCAAGCTCTACTTCCCAAGAACCATCTGCCAATTGGCTGCCCTAGCAACCATACCATGGCTGAAGGATGATGAACCAATCCCTGATGCTTGTATCCTAAAACTCAGGGAAGTAGTACCGTTTCACGGGACACGATTCATACCGCCCAAACCTCAAGAAGTTCCCGCTCCGGTACGATTAGTGGCCAATGTCGAGACTCAACCAAGTAAGAAAATACGAACTAACACTGATGAAACTTCAACAAGTAACTCATCTACACAGAGTGACATGGAGCCACGACAGTCACTATTGCATGAAGTGATTGCTATTCGAAACTTGCTCAAAGAACTCTTGGATAATGTTAAAAGCATAAAATATCTACAATATTTAGAACACAATAGGGATTAGTCTAAGTTTAAGTTTAGTTTTATCTTTGCATTTTATTATTCTGTCTTTATAATTCTGTCATTTATGGATCATTCAGTCTTTATTTTCTTTGATTTTCTAATGTATTTGCCAACAATTTACCTTTCATAAATAAAATATTTCTTTGGAATCTCTATTTTTAATGATCTCAAGTATTCTCGTTGTTATTTTTTAAAAAAAAAAGAAGAAAGAAAATAATAATAATAATAATACATGTAATAATACTAATATTTCCCAATTTTTAAATTTCCTCTTTTCTTTCCCTTTAACATTGAGGACAATGTGTTCTTCTAAGTGTGGGGGAGAGAGGAGTAAATTCAAACTCTTACCTTAGTTCTTTACTTCTATTTGATTCTAACATTGAGGACAATGTTACGTTTTAAGTGTGGGGGAGAGGAGTAAGTTAGACTAACTTACATTTTGGTGGACCTAAAAATTTTAAATTTTAGGTGCTATTTTGAAAATCTTAACGATTCTAAAATTTAAAATTATTATTTTCACCTATTTTTAGTGCATGATTTAAATAATCTACACTTCTTGTTTTTCACTTTTTGAGTAGAATTCGAATTAGTCGAATTTGTAATATGTTTTGAGTTTTGAGTGAATAATTTCATATTCATGATAAGAGTTTAGTCTTAGTTATTTTCTATAGCCTTAGAATAATCTAAATAATTTTCTAAGTTTAGTAGTATTGTTTGATTTTTATAGACCAATTTGAGAGAAACCCAGCCTAGTTGGAAGATTAAGCCTAAAATATATATATCTACTTAGAGAGAAAATTAGTCTCTTACTTTTGTTTTCTCTAGAACTTGTCCTAATTCTTGGTTAAAGCTTACTAGATTTAATGATTATTAATATGATGAAGGCACTTGTTTCTTCAACCCCTCTATCCCAAACACTAGCCAGTTACCATATATCTATCCTTTGTTAGCCCCTTTGAGCCTATATACTAAGGTGTACTTTTAAATCTTCTCATAAAGATGGACTTTTCAATTCAACTCTCAAAGGTGAATTTAGCTAGCAAAATTATTAGAAAAATATATAAAAGATCTCGACAAAAGAAAAGAATATATAAATCGAGCAAAAAAAAAAATATCAAAAGTAACTTTGAGGAAGCTCAAGTATTAAAAGTATTATTATGAGAACTTATCAAGAGAAAAAGACTGGCCAGTCAAAAGAATAGAGTCTTGTGCCATATGACTCAAACGAATCTTATAGTGAACTAACTATTTTCTTTTGGTGGATAAGTGGAGTTGAATTGTTAAGAAAAACTTGAAGAGAAATTTTTAAAGTAAACACCATTTTCTTTCTTTTCTCCCTATATTTCTTCTTCAAAATATTAGCCTTTTTCCCATTCATTACAACCCTATTAAAGTCCTCTTGATTAAAAATCATTATTTGGCTTAAAGTGGAGACTTTGAGAATTTTTACAAGCCTATGGGAGAAACTTTGTCTAAGGTATGACTTGAGAGAAATAATACCCAATTAGCGAGGAGAGTAATACACTTATGGAATTGGTCTTATAGAAATTAGATTGCACTACTTCACATAGTTACTTGCTTAGTGAATTCTCTACTGGCCTTGAATCATGAACTTGGCAAAGTTCCTTGATTCTTTGGCATATTCTCTTTTCTTCTACTTCGTACCTTTGCTCAGGAGTGCAAAGTCTTAAGTGTGGGGGATTTGATCAGGCCAAAAGTGAACAAGTTATTTGACCTTCTTTTGATATGTTTAAACTAATAATATATTATAATTTGACCAATTAATATGCTAAGGGTTGCACCGAGGTGTGGCATAATAAAGTGGATAAAATAGGTTAATTAGCGTTTATTTATTGTACTTTATAAATAGGTGCTACTTAATGGTTTATTTAGTGTTTCAGATATCCAAACAGGGTCAAACCAAGAGGGAAATATCTAGAAGATCACGTTAAGCACAAGATGTTCTTGTGCCGTTGGATGAGCGACCGGCGCAAAGGAGGTAATTCCTGCGGTGCAAGTATCTGAGAGGAATATGACGTCAGGATGTAAGCTTCAGCGTAATATTATGTTAATCAGAAGCTTGTTTAAGAACTAATTGGTTAAGTTAATTGAACTTTTCTATGAGTTTTCATGGCATTTCAATTTAGTCCCTGTTTGCAAAACTCCCAATATTATTTTGTGTGCAATGAGAGCCAAATCCATCCATTATTCCAAGTGTTTTCTCCATTTGACCTTTCCAACTTTAGTTTATTTTGATTTGCATTTTGATATTTTAGTCCTTAGTTATTTTAGTCCTTCAAACAAACCTTTTTACAAACCAATTTTGATAAGTTTAGTGTATAGTTTTATTGCATTTTCTTTAGTTCCGGCGTTTTGGAATCGCTTAAACTCTTTATACGCGGAGTCCTCAAAAGAATACGACCCGACAAGTCCATTATATATTACATATCTAGCCAGTCTTTCTGGTACGTATCGCAACATGCGCGATCACTCATCTTCTTGATTCATCTCATCAAAGAATTTATTCACCAACATCTTGTAGTGCTTTTCTTCTTCTTCATCCTCATTACTATTGCTACCTAACCATAGCTTCGTGTCTATGTTAATCATTGGTGGTGGTGGTGGCATAATAATCATATGTGTATCCTTCAAATTGAACAACATTCTCATTATTAAACTCGGGCTATATACTAATAATAATAGATTGGTCCAAGTGATAAACATTTTGATATTACTTAAGCAAAGTGTCAGATTCAAAACTTTGTGAATGCAGTTACTCGTATTAGGAAATTCTTCCCAAGTCTCGGGTGGACAACCAGAAAAACTTTGGGTTATATATTAGTGATACTATACTAGAAAATTATGAATTCAAATCTCAATTGGACCGGTAATTAATTAACCAAACAATATATGTTCATTTTTTACTTGAATATTATGATTTGGTTGTGCCATCAGCTGCTTGTTTTTTGTACTACGATTGCAATTTGAATAAACCTCGTACAATAGGAACTTGACAACCTCAAAACAGATCGAAACGCACTTGCATGACGGTAAAACTGCAAGCAAAATTAATCACAATAATATTTTAGATGTCAAATTATTCATTCATGTATATATAATACAACAACAAAATAATATAATTATATAATATAATTCTTCATGACTATTATTTCGAGTTCCTTAATCAATATGCTCGTTATTGGCTTCCCTATCTTTCTTGAGCCCTAATAATTATAAAAATTGAAGAATGAATGTAATATTAATTAATAATGCCTTACATAGAAATGAAATTATTTCAAAATTGAAATTATTGCTTCAAATTAAGATTTCTTATGGAAAATTTGTATAAACTTACATCAAGGTTATCATGCTTCGGAACACGCCAAAACCATTGCATATCCATAACTTGTCATCTCTATCTTCGGTTTCGATGGTTTCATTTTCATCGATGAATCCTGTAGATCGAATAGGTGAAAGACAAAAAGGAAAAGAAAAGTTAAAACACAGGTAGAGCAAAATAAATAATAAAAATAAGGCAAAAGTACACTTTTGGTCTGATAACTTTTGCTCAAGTCTCAATTTGGTCTCATAACTTTTTTTGTTGCATTTTTTTATCTCATATCTTTTCCTCAAGTTACAAACTTGGTCTCGTGTTACATTTTGGTCTCATATCTTTGGGTCATGTTGTAGAATTCGTCTCATATCTTTAGGTCAAGTGGGATTGACGGTGAAAATTTTTGCAAAGATATGGGATCAATTCTATAACCTGACCAAAAGATATGGGATCAAAAGTGATACGAGACCAAATCTGCAACCTAAGCAAAAAATATTGGACCAAAAGCGCAACAAAAGAAGTTATGGGACCAAATTTAGAACTGAGCAAAAGTGTACTTTGACCTAAAAATAAAAAAAAGTTTAAAGTAGTAAACTAACAAACCGATCATTGAATGATCACCAAACTGACAACACGATCCTTGAAAAGATTGAAATACGCAATTTGGTTTCTGAAAGATCAAAATAGTATACCTATTAGTCCTTTTCATAGACTAAATAGTATATCGTCTAAATCTTTTAGAGACTAAATAGTATTATACCGTTTTAATCTTTCAAGAACTAAACTATGTTTTCAATCTTTCGATGACTACGTCGTTGACTCAGTGATTTTTCAAACACCATTTTCTGCTCGACATTGGGTTGAATTTGTGACATTAAATTTCTTTTCCATCATATCTAGGATTATAAAGAAAGAGAAAAAAAGTTATGAAAAATTGTTTTGTGATTGATGACTGATCTGACCTAAAATGAATAAATTTTTTTGGTCATATCTTGTTATTATTAATATATATATTTAGCTAATAAGCCATAATATGACTAGAGATTTATATCATAGGTGTTATATTCAGTATATCATAAAAACCACAAATTAACAACTATTTTATGCATTTAATATTATTAAAGTATTTTATAAGATTTTGCATAATCGTTTGTTAAGTGTTTCAGCTGAGAATTATAAAAAACAACAAAGGAATCATCTAGAAGATAACAAAAAGCGCAAAAGATAACTTGCGCCGTTGGGTGAGCCGTCAGTGCAAGATAGCAATTCCCACGGCTCAGGAATATTCTAGGAATATGACGTCAGCAAGAAAGCTTCAGCACAATTTGAGTCTGCGCCGTCTCTTTGAGCCAACGGCTCAAATTAAAAATCTCGCGGCTCAAAATAATCTGAAGCAGTAGAGTATGTTTTGCACGGCTACGATTCAAGATACGAAGATATAATCAAAATATCGCAGATATTTCGCTGCGCCTTCGTATTGGGCCGCCAGCGCAGCCCACGGCCTAGAGGCGAAATTCTCCCCTTGACTTACGGATCAAGCACACTACTCAACACTATAAATAGCGGTCGTCATTCCACGATCAGAGCACCAATTCACGAGTTTCACACCAAAAACAGAAATAGAGAAGGATTCACTTGTTCTAGGATGCAAGGCTAAAAACCCTTGTTTCCAACGGAGTATCATAAAGGAGGCCAGAGCTCAATGTTCTTCGTAGATCAGGAAGTGTTTTTTATTTAGATTATGTTTATTTAATAATTGTTCTTAGGATTAGGTGCTACTTTAGAGATACAATTGTTCGGATTTATAGATTAATGCTTCATTAAAGTAATGAGACCTTGACATTCCCGGAGTATGTCTCTCTCACGATTAATAAAGTTGCTTTTTAGGGTTTGCTAAGAGGTGGTCTATTTATCTTAAAAATATATAATTAGGATTATTCGTGGTCTGTTTATTTTTCCGGTGTGGCAATAATATAGATTACCCCGAAGAGCTTTGACAAATTGCTCATATCTAGTGTGGGTCGAGTGTTGAATCTTAATCTTATATTTGTTTACTGTTACATGATTGATTGTGTTTGAGTGTAAATACATCATTGGGTGTGGTGCATAAACATATCTATTTAAATGTATTTTCTACTATGTTTTGTTGAGCAGGGAAGGCCGAGTTCAATATACATCCGTGGGACGCACTATTCACTCATTAGTTACCGTTTATCAGATAATTAGTTCCTTTCCTTATTCTTAATTTTAGTTATTATTATTCACTCTTATAAGCCTGTCCCGTGTTTACGAAAACTTGTTCCGATACAATCATTGTTAAAATTCCTAGAAGTTCCGTGAGAGTTCGACCTTGGGTTAGCATCTATACTATATTTTAATAAATATAGTTTATACTTGCGAGGCTCGAGTATAAATTTAATTTGACGTGTTTGACACCTTACGACGGGTGTCCGCATCAATGACACAAAGTATATTAAAATGTGAATTTTATATAGATATATGAAAGCAAAGTTTTCTTCAATGGTTGCGTCCTCTCACTCTCATTGAAAAGGGTTTGATCGACTCTTCAATTCCATTACTTCTAATGAACAAAGTGAAGATTTTTCTTTAAATTGATTTATGAGGAGGAGAAGGGGGGCTGGCTGATAGGAAAATTACTTTACTAATTTTCTTGTGATATTAAATTATTAACTAAAGTGGCCATTAATGTTTCAAACACAATTGTTTTCCATTTTTGCAATTAATAGGACGCGGTTTTCACTCCTTGATGAGTTGTCTACTTTTTTTACTAATTATACTTTTTTCATCCGTTGTCAAAATGGTAAAATAGAATTTGAATGAAAGGCACTCTTATTTATTGAGGACTTAATTATCTTGTTATCCTCAAAAAATATTAAAAAAAGAAGAAGATATCTTTGCCCTTATGATTCATCGTATCTGATAAATAAATAAATAATGAAAAAAAATATTTTTCGTACTCCTAAAATATGAGATAAGTTTTAGTTGTACCCCTAAAATTATTTTTGTGTCAATTGTACCTTCAAAGTATAAAGTTAGTTTTGGTTGTATCTTCAGTTTTTTTTTTTTTGTCAATTTTCCCCTTAAATTGGGATACAATTGGCACAAAAAAAATGATTTGAGGTATAATTGATCCAAAAAACTTTTGGAGTACAATTGAAACCAACCTCATAAATACTTTGGGGATACAATTAACCCAAAAAATACTTTAGGGGCACAACTGAAACTGACCACAAACTTTAAGAGTACTAAGAGTACTTTTGTTATAAATGATTTAAAGTTTAATTGGATCATAATGGGCTGGCAAGCAGAAAACAAAAGCACATTTCTGAAGCCCAAAGCCATTGTTGATAATCCAATACACAATAATTAGTGAATTGTGAGTCTTGCACTATTCTTACTCTTTAGTACAATTATCATGGTAGAAGAGTTTTAATGGAAAGGATAATTTTCTTTGTAATGAATATGTTCTTAATAAGTTCTTTTCTTTGGAAAACGCTTCTCCTCTAGCTAGTTAGAGAAGTTTTTCTCTTTTTCTAGTTTCCCACAAATATTGTCCACTAGAAAAATTACTTTACTTAGTTGACTTAGGCAAAAGGCCTGTTGGTGCCCTTAACGTTTGGGGTCAGTTTAAGTTATGCCCCCAGCGTTTGTTTTCTGTCAGTTATGCCCCCAACGTTTCACATTGCTGTCAAACATAACATATATCAACTCATTCATCTTATTTTGAATCATACGATTCCTTCCCTTCGCGTGAACCTAAACAATGAATGGTTATAAATAATTAACTTAATTATAAAAAGAGAATAAAATACTAATATTTATAAAAAAGAAGTCGTGTGTTTAAAGTTTCTTACCCTCTCAAAAGTACTTCAATTACGTTCACATCCTGAAGAACTACAAGTTAAGTTCAATATTCCAACAGCAAACTTAGGGTTTTCAATTTTTGGGTGTTTAAAATGGAGCATTTTGGACCCTGAAAAAAAAAATTCCCAAAAAACAGCATTTTGGAACTTTTTTTCAAAAAAAAATATATTTATATATAGGATCGGTGAAATCGTACAATCTTACGAGCAAAATAGCGATCCTACGACGATCTTGCTAAATTACAATCCTGCACTCAATTTAACTATAAATTGTCTTGCAAGATCGTAAGAAGATCTTACGATCTCATGATCTCAATCTAGATCTTGACTACCTTGATGACGACCTCCATTTTATGAAAAAATGACTTACAAGCCGCCGAAAAATTACACAATTGTCGAAAATCATAATTTCAATAATTTTTTCACAAAAATCCAGGCTGCCATTGAACTCAAGAGGTCGAAAAATCTTAGATTAAGAGCTTTCGTAGTCACTGGGGCCGCCTTGTATCTCGTCGAAAAGTTCACCTGAGACATGAGGGACCAAAGCGAAACTTTGAGAAAACTTGAGGGACCAAAATAGGACTTTGGCTCAAAAAATTGAGGTTATGGTATAATTAACAACAATGTAAAACATTGGGGGCATAATTGACACAAAACAAACGTTGAAGGCATAACTGAAATTGACCCCAAAAATATTAGGGGCACCAACAGGTCTTTTGCCTTTGACTTAATATTGTTTTGATGTTGAGGATTTTATATGCATAGATTTCCTTTTGTTTTGATCCAAGGCTAGATGGAAAAACAAAGCTTTTAATTTCATTGAATGCAATAAATTACTTAAGAAATGTATATTAAATTTTCTTGTGATATTAAATTATTAACTAAAGTGGCCATTAATGTTTCAAACAAAATTGTTTTTCGTTTTTGCAATTAATAGGACGCACTTTTCACACCTTGACGAGTTGTCTACTTGTTTTACTTAGTAGACTTTTTTCGTCCGTCGTCAAAACAATAAAATAGAATTTGAATGAAAGACACTCTTATTTATTTAAAACTTAATTATCTTCTTATCCGCAAAAGATATTAAAAAAGAAGACGAAGATCTTTTTTCCCTTATATATGATTAGGGATGATCAAAATACCTACTCCCGATGGGTATTCGTAAATTTTACCCGTGGGATCGAGGTCCAGGTACGGGTAAAAAGTGAAAGAGCCCAGGTATGAGGATTTACCCATTTAAAACTGCGAATGTGGGTCTGGGTCTGGGGGATACGGCTACCCAACCCGAACCCGGTCCCTAACTGCTATAATATCATGTTCTATTTTTTTTAAATATATATATATATATATATTAACATATATAATGTAATTATTTTTATTTTAAATATATAAAAAATATTATTTGTAACTTTTACTTTAATCCTTTTTTGCTATCTATTTAGTAAAAAAATGACAAGAAAATAAAATTGCTATAATAAAATTGTATTTATATTTTTTAAAAAAATAATTTATTTAAATTTTTTCGGGTATAGGTCTGGGTATTCAAATGCGAATGCGAATTGATATTCATACCGCACAAGTATGGGTTCGAGTATGGAGACAATAGTTTTTTATGTGTCCCGGTCCGAGGATCAATGTACCTTACCCATGCCCTACCCATGAACATTGCTACATACGATTCTTCGTATCTGATAAATAAACAAATAATGGAAAAATTATTTTTGGTACTCCTAAAATATGAGATAATTTGTAGTTGTATCCCTAAAATTTTTTTTGGATCAACTGTACCTTCAAAGTATAAAATTAGTTTCAGTTGTATCCTCAGTTTTTTTTGTCAATTTTACCCTCAAATCGAGGTGCAATGAACACGCACAAAAAAAATATGAGGTATAATTGATCCAAAAAACCTTTTGGGGTACAATTGAAACCAATGTCATACTTTGGGGATACAATTAATCCAGAAAAGAAATTTTAATAGTACAATTGAAACTGACCCAAAACATTAAGGGTATTAAGAGTATTTTTGCCATAAATAATTTGAAGTTTAATTGTACCATAGTGGGCTGACCAACTAAAAAAAAAAAAGCACATTCCAATGCCATTGTTGATAATCCAATGCACAATAATTAGTGAATTGTGAGTCTTTCACTATTCTTACTCTTTAGTACAATTCTCATGGTAGAAGAGTTTTAAAGGAAAGGATCACTTTCTTTGTAATAAATTTGTTCTTAATAAGTTCTTCTTTTCTTTGGAAAAGGCTTCTCCTCTAGCTAGTTAGAGAAGTTTTTCTCTTTTCCTAATTTCCCACAAATATTGTCCACTAGAAACAATCCTAAGTAGACTTTTAAATATAAATAAATTTCTTTTTGTATTTATCGTCTTCGATGGAAAAACAAAGCTTTAAATTTCATTGAATGCAATGAATTGCTTGAAAAATGTGTATTAAATTTTTTTGAGATATTAAATTATTAACTAAAGTGGCCATTAGTGTTTCAAACACAATTGTTTTTCGTTTTTGGCAATGAATAGGACACGGTTTTTACACCTTGATGAGTTGTCTACTTGTTTTACTAAGTAGACTTTTTTCTTCCATTGTCAAAATGGTAAAATAGAATTTGAGTGAACGACATACTTATTTATTGAGGACTTAAATATCTTCTTATCCGCAAAAAATATTAAAAAAAAAAAAAGAAGATACCATTGCCCTTATGATTCATTGTATCTGATAAGTAAATAAATATATAATGGAAAAAATATTTTTGGTACTCCTAAATATGAGATAAGTTTTAGTTGTGCTTCTAAAAATTATTTTGGATCAACTATACTCTCAAAGTATAACGTAAATTTCAGTTGTATCCTCTAAGTTTTTTTGGGTCAATTTTACACTCAAATTGGGATACAATTGACACAAAAAATAAAATATTTGAGGTATGATTGATCAAAAAAACTTTTGGGGTACAATTGAAATCAACCTCATACTTTGGGGATAAAATTAACCCAGAAAAATACTTTAGGGATACATTTGAAACTGGCCCCAAATTTTAAGGATACTAAGAGTACTTTGCCATAAATAATTTGAAGTTTAATTGGACCATAGTGGGCTGGCAGCTCAAAACAAAAGCACATTTCTGAAGCCCATTGTTGATAATCCAATACACAATAATTAGTAAATTGTGAGTACTCTTTACTACAATTCTCATGGTAGAAGAGTTGTAATGGAAAGGATCACTTTCTTTGTAATAAATTTGTTCTTAGTATGTTCTTTTCTTTGGAAAAGACTTCTCCTCTAGCTAGTTAGAGAAGTTGTTCTCTTTTTCTAATTTCCCACAAATATTTTCCACTAGAGACAATCCTTTTTAAACTAAGGTACTGTCAAACAAAAAATGTAGACACCTATCTTCAATAAGAATTTGGATTTGGATTCATTTCATTGTGAGGAACGAGCCTCTTTCTTTGGACCGAACTCCCTCTCGTAGATGTTTTTGTCTTTTAGAACACATATATATCATATCAAAGGCATGATGATAATGATGATGACGACGACGATGACGACGATGATGATGATGGCTCCATCCTCATATAGGACTGAAATTAAAGGTGTATGTAAAATTCATTTATAATCATTTTGTATGTTATTGCAAAAGTTGTATTTCTGTTTATAGTAAGTTGTAAATCATATTTTCAAGATATAACATAGATAATGAAGTTGTGCAGTGCCTTTGTTATTATGTTCTAATGTTTAATATGAAGAACAAACTTAATGCTTATTTGATGAACTGAGTGTCATGCAAATCTTTAATCTGTATTAACCCTTTGTGCTTTCTTTATCAATTAAATTATATTTTGACCAAAAAAAAAAGCAGCCATTCTCTACTTGAGAGTTTAATTAGACTTTCTTACTATTAATTTTTATGGAGAAGTTGTTGTCATAGTCCTATCTCCATTCTCTCTTTAGCAAGAGATTTCCCGTTTCTCTTAAATCTCTCATCTTTATGAAAAAGTTTCTTCATTCACTTAGTTTCCAATATTTATATAATCTGGTTTTGAAAATTTGCTTTCTATCTATCTCATTAAACTCACAAATTAAAACCCAAGAAAGTAAAATAATGGTGAAGACTTAATCTTCACATAAGATAGCAATGTGTGTTTTGTCACTCACAATAGAATTGTAGTCATTTTGTATTTTATTTCAAAAAGAAAATTATTTTTCTTTATTTGATGCCTAGTTAATTATTTTTTATGTGCATTTTCCTTCCTTTATATATGAAGCAATATCTTTTAGAATTAAAACAAAAAACCTACAAATTTTCATGCAAGAAGTCAACTAAAAAATGTTTTGGGATGAATAATTATGATATTTACACCTAGACTTGAAGTTCAACTTGGCAATTGTGTCCTAGTGATTGTATACTTAGGGTATATTTGAATTAGGGATTAAAGAGGAGAAGAAAATTGTAGAGGAGATGTTTTTTTTATATCTCCCCCTGGTTTGGCTAGATAACAATCGTGATCAATGTCATCATTACAATTAGTATGCATGCATATATATGTTCTCTATATATATTTTCTTCCACTCATGTATCATTTACTGACTTTAGCATCAAAGATATGCATCCAAAAGTCCATTTCTAGTATGTATTAAGGTTTCTCTACCAAAGCATAATCTTTTGTCAACGATCACCATATCGTCAAACCAAATTAAATAAATTACCTTCTCATCTCTCATTGGCCGATTTCTTCTTAAAGAAAATAACAAATTCATCAATTTCTTAACTATACATAATCTAAATAAAGGGATCTATATTTCATTGTTTTAATTTATTAACAGAAAATTGAGTAATTGTAATATTCTTCTCTAATTAAGAGTAACACTCAACTTTAAATTCCTTTCAACCCAAAAAACATATTTTCAATTCCTAAGAATTATTGAAATGCATGTAATAAAGAGAAAATTATTTGAGAAGTTGTATATAAAATCAAGGATAAATAAATTACACTTTGGTACCTAAGGATAGACTGATTCCACTTTAGTATCTTGTTCTTTCAAAAGTGACATTTTGATATCTTGTTCTATTCATCGTTAGCACTTTGGTACCCAAAACTTTGTTCCTCTTACCTCTTGATGGTAAAAAGCACATGCATGTCATGTGCATGGTCAAAAGCAAAAAATTAACCATCCTAAACTAAGATTTCACGATTTAGCCTTCAAAAAACACGATTCAATATGTACTTGAAGGCAAAGGATTTTGTGTTTTAATTTCTTTTGGTTGAATTGTGAAATTTGAGTTTAAAAGGGTAAATTTTGTATTTTTGACTATGCACATAATCTGTACGTGCTTTTTTTCGTCAAAAGGTAATGACATTTTGAATACCCAAGTGCTAACAATGAATAGAACAATGGTACCAAAATGACACTTTTAAAAGAACATGATATCAAAGTGGGACTGGTCATACCTCAGAGTACCAAAGTGGAATTTACCCTAAAATCAATAATGAATCAGGTGACTATAAGTTTAAGCTCTTAATAAAATCTATCTTCTCTTCCCTGTTCTTAAAGGAGTTCTCTCTATAGAGGGTAAGAATGTTAATATATTCATAGAAATTTACAGCTTGGTTCTTCAAAGTTAATCCTATCTTTTAACTTAGATTTGGAAAGGGAAATTAAACTTCATTGATGCATTTGTTGTGACTGAGATGTAGATTTTCATATTTTATTTATTTTTGTTTTGATTTTAAACCTCAAGATATTGTCTTAAGGATTTTGTAGAGGTTCCTTTGTGTGTGTTGCTCATATATTTATCTAACTATAGTTTTTCTTTGATTTAAATTGAAGCGCAAACTTGTAATTTTGGATTATCTAGTGTGTTTTCTTGTATTACGTAAACTTCTCCTCTGTAATGAATTTTGTACCTAGCTTTGAAATAAAAAAAAAGATGTAGTAAATTAAAGTTGTAAGGAAATTATCTTTTCTTTTTTTTTTGGTAAATCAGTTGTAAGCAATTATCACTTTACTTCATTTACATGTTAACATGGATACATATATTTCATATGTGTTCACCAATTGTTTTTTGGTATAGACCCACGATATCCACCCTTGGCAACAGTGACTAATCTCTTCGTTGTAGATCCTCCACTTAAGGGTAAACGACTGGTCAAAAAATGTTTTTCATACCCAAAAGTAAGATTTAAACCCCCACCACTTGATTAAGGGACCAAGTAAAGAACCACTAGGCCACGCTCATGTGGTCTAACCAATTTTCTTTCTTGATTGGGGATTTATCTTGATTTACTTTAATGAGTTTTCTTTTATAGGAGAAACAAGCAACAAGTGAATAACTTAGAATAATGGAAGTTTTATTTTGAAAAAGTATTGTGAACAATATATATATATATATATATATGATGAATCAAGTTCCGTCTCGAGGGGCCTTACCTGGTTCGATGAGGAATTTCGGTAGTCGATTCCTGCAAAATCAATGAACAGGGGGGGTTGCCCCGCGATTCACCTCTGATGCTAAAGTTAGTAAGAATATTTGTGAGTAATCAGTCTAGACTGAGTTAGAGCATTACCTTAATTGATCCTCCCTAGACCTTTTTATAGCGTGGGCTGCCATTAGGAGGGTCCGATATTTGGGGGATCTGATATTCCACTGACTCTAAGAGAATAAGTTTAGTTCCGATATTTTAGGGGAGATATCCCTTGGTGAGATATCTAGGGCTAAAATCCACGATTTCCGGAGACGGGATACGTGGGCAACTTGATTGACTAAGGTCGGGGTCCTTCAGGAGGACCCCGCTTTGGGTATGGTCGCCCAACAGGGCGACCATAGTGGGGAATGGCCACCCGGAAGCGGCCAGTTCCGCCACTCGGTCACTGCTTTACGCCTGCCTTTTCTCTATTCCTATATTATCAATATATATAGGCAGAAGACCTGTTGGTGCCCCTAACGTTTGAGGTCAGATTCAGTTACGCCTCAATGTTTGTTTTGTGTCAGTTATGCCCCCAAGTTTCACATTCTTGTCAATTATACCCTAACCTCAATTTTTTTTGCCAAAGTCCTATTTTGGTCCCTCAAGTTTGCTCAAAGTTCTGTTTTGGTCCCTCAGCTCAAAGTCCTTCATACACGGCGGCCCCGACGACTACGAAAACTCCTAATCCAACATTTTTTGACCTCCTGAGTTCAATGGCCGCCTGCATTTTGCGAATAAATGACTGGAAATATGATTTTTTGCGATTGTGTAATTTCTCGGTGGCTTGTGAGTCTTTTTTTTCGCAAAATGGATGCTTTTATTGAACTCAAGAGGTAAAAAAGCCTTGGATTAGGAGTTTTCGTAGTCATTGGGGTCGCCGTATATGAAGGGCTTTGAGTTAAGGGACCAAAACGGAACATTGAGTAAACCTGAGAGAACAAAATAGGACTTTGGCCCAAAAAAAATGAGGTTAGGGTATAATTGACAACAATGTGAAACATTGGGGCATAACTGACACAAAACAAACTTTAGGGATATAACTGAAACTGACTCAAAACGTTAGGGGCACCAACAAGTCTTTTGGCTATATGTGTGTGTGTAATTAACATAACATAAACATCTATGAGTTATATTAAGAGCAATTTTATCTTTTGTGATTGACATTTTTTATTTAGTCCAAAATCAAACTAAACCACATAAACGAATCAGATATGCAAAATAACATAAATTGATATATATATACATATATAATTCGGACAATAATTTTGATCATGTTCCAAGCTATATAAATATATATATTTTTCTCTTTTATGTTAAGTAGTAGTTGAAATTAAACTCCTTTGACAAAAAATGCTTCTTTAAATGAGATATATGTAGATCAAATTAATGTAGGTTTATACTTCGATGATAATAATATTACTAAAACAATTATTGTTGCTTTGTAAACGTAAAAAGTTAGAAAAAAAATGGATTATTGAAATATGAGTGGGAGAACTTCTAATACCTAAACTAGCTAGGGCCAAATTGAAGCTAAACAAAGACTAAAAATCATCTCTCTTTCTCTTTTAAAGATATATTTTTTTGGGGATTAACATGTATATTTAGTTACTTTATATATAATTCACCACTTTAGTGACTGTGGATATAGATCTCACACAAGTGCACTCAAACACGCGTACACACACACATTTTTTATATGACATCTATAAAGTAACACTTATTTAAGTAATCATTCAAAATGTTTGCGAATTGAATAATTCATACTAAAATTGATATCTAAGAAAGTGCAGCTGAAAACTATACATATGAAATAACAATACAAAACTAAAACTAGTAAGACAAAGACATAAAATTCTAACATTAATACCATGATTTAACATCCATGGACCTAGCTAGTTATATATACAAAAATTGTGTCTCCGGTCTATTTCTTTGTATTGTTATTGTTGAAGAAGTCGTCTATAAGTTGAACGTTGAAGAAATCTTCCTCAACCTCATACCATGACATTGATAATTCGTTGAGATCAGGATTGTGTTGACTTCCATATCTTACTTCTTCAATATTATTCTAACATTATTGAGCTCTCCCCAACCAAACAAGTAATTGTTCTAGTGACCATTCTTCTTCCATCCCTCCATCTTCAGGTACTACTTGAGCAGTTGTAGCTTCACCAACGTTAACAGTTCCTTCAAGTACTTCTTCTTTTTCCATCGCTTTAGTTGCCTCCACAATATCATCTCCATGTAGATCATCATTCATCATCTCCATGAAGAATCCTGCATTTTCATTTCCCCTACTCATCATCATCATCCCCTCATGATTGCCACCACCAACCCGCATTATCATTTCTTGACGATATTTCATCGTCAAGTTAAATCTATCATCAGCCTCTAGATTATTATAATTAATTACTCCATTATCATTATTTCCTTGCTCAATATTTTCCACGAATGTACCAGAGAAAGGGAGATTGTGGTCATCATTGTTCTTGGATGGCTCATATTCAAGAGGCAAAATCCCGTCAATTGTGGGTTGGCTACATGAAGCCTCTAGATCATGAGACTCTTCTAACATAAATGTGTTTCTTACACAAAAATAACGATCATTTCTAAAATCTTCCTCCTCTAAAGTGGTATTCAGCAATTGCATCAGAGATGGTGACTGACATGAGAATGACTCGTTCGGATTCTCCTCCTTCTGCCCAAGTTGATTAGTAGAAGAATCTATTAGTGTCTTGCTTTCAACCGACAAATACAGTTAGTGAGGAAAAAAAATTACTAATGATAAGAACTAGCATTTGTATATATTAATTAAACCTTAAGCACAAAATTAAATTGTATGTGTGTTGATCAGGTAATTGTAAATTGAATATTAATACCTTTCGTTTTTTGGAGATTTGCTTGGGCAATCGAGGGTGAGTCCCATACATCATAAATCTCACAACTTTAGGGATTGAGCGAAAAATTAGCCTTGAGCTTAAATGACAATAGAACTGAAAATTTGCATAATGATGTTTGATTATCATCATCAGTAGACATCATTCAATATTTTTTAAAAAGAACACATAAAATATGTTTTGATTTATTTAATATCATTTACCGTATCACTCATCTTTGTGTCACGTTGCCTTCGCTGTATCCTCCATTTGCCTAATCTTTTTTTGACCTTGTCAATGTCACTTGCACTTGTAGTTGCAACATCAAAGTTCGCAGGAAGACTAAAGGTCACAATTTTTTCGGCTACCACTTCATTCTTGACCTTTCTTCCTTTCCTTTGACCCTACGTGGACACACAAATACATATGTATGCAACACATTGTACCATTATCATCATAACAATGCTAAATTGATGTCAGTTAATCCAAATGATGATGGTCCAAGATCCAAAAATACCCATAGGCCTAAGCTTCATTCATTATAATTAATTGTAGTTTTTGATGACTCAAAGTTTTAGAAAATTAAAAGTAAAAAAATGATGGCAAATAATAATTTTTTTCCCAAAAAAATGTAACTGGGATGAAACTAAATTCGGATAGAAGAATTTACCAACATAGAAGGATCAACGTCTTCAGGTCTTTGGATTGATGATAAATTTTTTTCAGTATTCACTTCATTAGTTCCTTCATAAGCTTTTTTCTTCTTCT
This sequence comes from Chamaecrista fasciculata, assembly GCA_003254925.1. Lineage (NCBI taxonomy): Eukaryota > Viridiplantae > Streptophyta > Magnoliopsida > Fabales > Fabaceae > Chamaecrista > Chamaecrista fasciculata. The sequence continues at coordinate 42,274 of QANZ01046034.1, read as the reverse complement.
CTGCTCTACAAGATGCTTTAAATTCCCTCATTGATTTCTTTTATGATCATGCAAAAATGAAAATAGACAAACATAAATTTAATTGTTCGAATAGTCTCAATTGAAGTAACTAATATATTATTTATCTAGAGAAATTTCACTTACTTTCATCATCTCTTTAAGAGATTTAGCTAGGTGCTCGTTATGTTCTGCTTCTTGTGAAGGATTGGTCATTTCCATCTCGCTAGCCGTTTGATTCTCTTCCTCTAATAGAAAATCTACCGACGACATATTCTTTGATTTGTTAAAGAATGCAAGGTTTAAGACAAATCGAATGTGTCGAGGCGTATTTAGGATGATGCGAATGTGTTTTGAAAGCTAGAAAACATGATATTTATACTAGTGGAATATATATATTAAAGGGAAATCATTAATTGCAGGGTAATTTTGTATTTTTTTTTATTTTAAATTTTTCTAGATATACATGAACGTAAAATATATTCAGACCCCATTAGCTTCTCATATGTGGCTTTTTTTTTGAAATAATTCATTATTATGGGCGAAATTAAATATGAAAAAAAAAACAATTAGTTGCTAAATGCATGTATACATAATAGTTCCAAATAAAACTAGCTCTCTATTTTTAAATAATTTCCTTTTAGAAATAAATTACTTTTTTAATTTCACTTTCTATAACATTTTTTTTTAAATTCACCTATAATTTTAGTGATAATCCTTAAGGCCTTGACATAAATCATGCCGACAATGTGGTATTTATATCTAGAAAAATTTAAAATATCTTATTAATATCATTATTTTGTGTATATTAAAAAATTCAGTTAGTTGTTTTTTTGTTTTTTGCTTGAATAACTTTGTTAAATATATAATTTATTTTAAAGATTTGGATATGTAAAAACAATAATATACTTTATTTTTTTATTGTTTTTAAATTAACATAACTGTATAGCCATAATTACCAAGTTAAATGCATGTAATTAAATTTGCTAATAAATTAAATTCTAATTTTATTAGACTTAAATTAATTAATATAGCCATAATTTTTTATATCTTAAACAATAATGACATTAAATCATGCTAATTTTTTTATTCTATCTATTCTTTTAATGATAATAATATTTAAGGCAGTATTCTCTTGCCATAATAAATTATAGTTATACTGTAGTATTTTCTTTTTCTTAAAATAGTATTTTTTTTTTCCGATAACTAGGATAGTGTAGTATTTAGTCTTACTGTCTTGTTCATATATATATATATATATAGATATATTTAATATTATTATTTTCAAATTTAACTAATTGTTTTACTATCTTGTATATATATTGGAATTTTTTTAAAATTAACATGAGTGTATATTTTTTAAAAAAAATCAAATAATCTATATATTCAAACTTTTGCATTTAATTATTCATGTGCTCTATCATTTAAGTTATATGTTTATTTTTTTGTTTTCACTTCAAGCGTTCTTTGAAGTTTTAAGTTACAAAGTTAAGTGTATGTAACAAACTTTGACTAAACATCAAATTCTATTTTTATTAGACTAAAACTAATTTTGCCATAGATTTTGATATCTTAAACATTTATTTCTCTAACTGACATTAAATTTTATTATTTATTTAATATACCTATTCTTTTGGTGAAAATCTTGAAAGAAATTTTCTCTTGTCATTGATCATGTTCATAATGTGATGTTTTTGTAAGAATCTCATTGTCTTGTATACATATCATTTTAATATTATATATTAATCTTCAAATTAAAAATACAACAATTAATCCTAATTGTCTCATGTCATTGAAAGAAATCTTGAAAGAAATGTTCTCTTGTCATTGATCATGTTCATAATGTGATTTTTTTTTGTAAGAATCTCATTGTCTTGTATACATATCATTTTAATATTATCTATTAATCTTCAAATTAAAAATACAACAATTAATCCTAATTACTTGTACAGTGCAATTCATTTTTTATTAGCATGACCTCGGTGCATAGAGATATATGCACTAGATGCTGGAACGAGAGTCATGGTGCAACTGTGTAAAGGGTTACAAGTTGCTGGACTGACCTGGAGAATCCTGCATGGGTTTAGTCATCAGCTTGCCTCTCCTATACACCTATCACGACGCCTTAGACCTGAGGTCATCATTATTCCAGCGTTGCAGTTGTTAGACTTTGGCTTAGTCTAACGTTGCCCGTAGCAGGGTAGCTATAAGGGCTAGGTACGGGTTTGGTTGATTTCCGTGCTGAGGAATGTGGATTGGCCAAGATGGGATTTTGTCCCTCATTAGATGGGAGATATTTAACTGGCGCTCTCGATGAGTCTGTCCAAGGAAAAGAGTGGCCACTTAGGAAATTGGGACTTACTCAGGAAATCGAGAAAGTTGAGGTTTGGATTATGGATGACTTTCCTGTGCCTAATCCATGACCAAGATATCGTGTGACAATAGGGTCTATGACAAGGTGGTACTAAGGTTAAGTCGGTTTTAGTGAAAACGATAACTCACGTGTTTTGGGTAGTCGTGATGGCTTGCTAGAGTCTGCTCACGACTTGTAGGTCATAAAGATGGCTTGCTGCCAACTTCACGTGAGGCCTGCTGGGTCACACATGAGCAGGATCAGGACACCGCTTAAAGGGACACGAATTAGGGTTAATTCGTGGGTCACTTCGGTGGCACAATTTAAGACACAGCAAAATGTCTGGGACATTAAGTCTTGTCTTAAATTATCTACAGTTGTGAATTTAAATTTGTGGGACAATTTTAAATATAATAGTTGTTAAATAGTTAACAGGGATTAATTATTTACAATTAAAATATTAGGGAAAATAAATCAGATAAGATTCCTAAAAGTTATGAAATTATTGATTTATAAAATTCCCCAATATTATTTGAGGGTGGCGCCTCATATGTGGTATTTAGATTAATAAAATTGTTTTATTAATTTAAATCATGAGTTTGAATTCAAAAGATTTGATGGAGATATCAAAAGATTTGAATCAAATATATTGGGTGATATCTCAACTCAAAATCTTTGGAAAATCTTGACTTCCTAATTGTTAGGAATGTTTTTGATTTATAAAATTCCAAGATAAATGGGGAGGAGATGGTGCATTGCTCTGTGGGTCCCACGGGAAGATTTGATTTTCCATTTGATTCTCAGAGATTGCATTTTGAATTTAAATTGAAATATTAAGGTAATATTTTAATTAGAAATTCAAGTCCAAAATTATAATATTATTGGAATATCATGATTTAGGATTATTAAAATCACCAAAAATATTATATTTAAAAGGGGAGCAAGTCGACTTGCCCCAGCTCTAGCTCACTTTGTGATTTTATCTTCCTCATTGTAGAGAGAGAGAGAGAGAGAGAGAGAAAAATCGCACTTTAGTCTTAGAGAGAGGAAAAATCGACTTTGCCTAAGGTGTTAGGAAAATTCGAATTCCACCATTAAAACCATTAAAACTAGGGCTTTTGTGAGAGAAGGAAAAACAAGAAGGAGTTCTTGTGAGGTTTTCTTCTTGGCGCCACCTTGTCCTTGGATTCAAGAAGGAGTTCTTGAATTCAAACACTGTAGAACGAGTCCCTGGTTCTTTTGGAGAAAAGAACGGAAGGCTAGCACCTTGGTGCCCGGAAAACTGTTCGTGAGGATCACCGGCAGAGGGAGAACGCTGTGAGTGGACTCCTAGCACGCGCCTCGTACAACCAACCGATTGGAACTCGTGAGGTATACCACTATCTTAACAGGTTTTAAATTCAACTAGCGGATCCGTTCGGGAATTTTAGGACTTTGCGCGTTTAAATTTTAAATTTTATATTTGCTTCCGCTACGTTAGGCGTGTTGGAGATTGTGACCTATGGCCAATCATTTTTGTAAAATGTTATGAACATTTGGATTAATTTATAGAGATAAATTAATGTGTTATCATAATTAGCATGTACGTTTACTATGATAGCGTCTGTGATTAATTATGAGATAATTAATCTAAATCTGTCCCTGGTCGATTGTTTTCGTGGGAGCAAAAATGAACGAAGACCAGCATGACCTCGGTGCATAGAGATGCATGCACTAGATGCTGGGACGAGAGTCATGGTGCAATTACGTAAGGGGTTACGAGTTGCTGGACTGACCCGGAGAGTCCTGCATGGGTTTAGTCATCAGCTTGCCTCTCTTGTACACCTGTCGCGATGCCTTAGACCTGAGGTCATCATTATTCCAGCGTTGCAGTTGTCAAACTTTGGCTTAGTCTAACGTTGCCCGTAACAGGGTAGCCATAAGGGCTAAGTACGGGTTTGGTTGATTGCCGTGCTGAGCAATGTGGATTGGCCAAGATGGGATTTTGTCCCTCATTAGATGAGAGATATCTAACTGGCGCCCTCGATGAGTCTGTGTTGGGAAATCCCGGGGAAAACACGCAGCGGAAGAAACGGTAAATAAAAAAACTTGCGCTCCCCAGGAAAATCCCATCCGAAGATCCGCTAGTTGAATTTAAAACCAGATACGAAAAGTGTTATACCTCAAGCTTTCAATCGGTTGGTTGAACTTTGGCGAGTCTAGAAGTCTGTTTGCACGTCCTTCCTCCACCGGTGATCCACACGAACAGTTTCCCGGGATTGAATCTACAGCTTTTGAATTCAGGAACTCCTTCTCTGAATTCCAGGCAAGGTGGCGCAATGCTGAGTAGAAGATAGGAACAAAAGCCCTTTTGTTCTTCTTCTCTCAAAAACCCTAGAACCCACAACTTTCGATTTCTCTCCTAACTCCTTAGAAGAAAATCGACTTCTCTCTCTAGGAAGGTGGGTGGCGAAATTTCTCTCTCAACAAGGAGGAAAATCGACTTGCCTTAGCAAACTTAGGATTTTTCACAAAATTGCATGAATCAATTGAGTTAGGCGACTTTTTTTATTATAATTACCAAAATTATGGTAATTTTATAAATATAAAATCATGATATTACAATAATATCATATTTTAGGACTTGAATATCTAATTAAAATATTACCATAATATTTTAATTCAAATTCAAATCCCTATCTCGAAGAATCAAATGGGAGATCAAATCTCCCAATGGGACCCACTAAGATAGGCGCCTAGTTGCTCCTATTATTGGGAATTTTATAAATCAAAAATAACTCCTAACTTTTAGGAAGTTATAACCAACTTATTTTATCCCAATGTTTTTGAATTAAAATATTACCCTAATATCTTTAATTCAAATTTTGAATTCTGAATTTAAATTATTTATTGAATTAAAATATTGCCCCAATATCTTAATTCAAATCTTGAATTTCAAATTCAAATTCAAACTCATGACTTAAATTAATAAAAAAATTTTATAAATTAAATCACCTATAAATGAGGCGCCATCCTCTATGCCAATATTAGGGAATTTTATAAATCAATAATCTCCTAACTTTTAGGAATTATTTAATTTGTCATTCCTAATATTTTAATTGTAAATAATTAATCTCTATTAATCATTTAACAATTATTTAAACTGTAGAAAATTTAAGACAAGACATAATGTCCCAGACATTTCCTCTGTGTCTTAAATTAGGCCACGAAATGACCCACGAATTACCCTAACTCGTGTCCCTTATAAAGTGTGTTCTAATCCTGCTCGTGTGTGACCCAGCAGGCCCCACGTGAAGTTGGCAGTAGGTCATCCCTATGTCCTACAAGTCGTGAGCGGACTCTAGCAAGCCATCACGACTACCCAAAACACGTGAGTGATCGTTTGTTACCAAAACCGATTTTAACCTTCGTACCTCCATGGCACCGACCCTATTGTTCTGCGATATCTTGGTTATGGATCAGGCACGGGAAAGTCATCCATGATCCAAACCTTTACTTTCTCGATCTCCTTGAGTAAGTCCCAATATACTGAGTGGCCACTCTTTCTTTGGAAAGACTCATCGAGGGCGCCAGTAAGATATCTCCCAATTTAATGGGGAACAAAATCCCAATTTTGGTCAGTCCACATTCATCAGCACGGAAATCAACCAAACCCGTACTTAGCCCTTATGGCTACCCTGCTACGGGCAACGTTAGACAAAGCCAAAGTCTGACAACTGCAACGCCGGAATAATGATGACCTCAGGTCTAAGGCATCGTGACAGGCGTACAAGAGAGGCAAGCTGATGACTAAACCCATGCAGGACTCTCCGGGTCAGTCCAGCAACTCGTAACCCCTTACGTAATTGCACCATGACTCTTGTTCCAGCATCTAGTGCGTGCATCCCTATGCACCGAGGTCATGCTGATCTTAGTTCATTTTCGCTCCAACGAAAACAATCGATCAGGGACAGATTTAGATTAATTATCTTATAATTAATCATGGACGTAATCACAGTAAACATGCTAATAATGTGAAAACCATTAATTTATCTCTATAAATTAATCCATATGTTCATAACATATATAAAAGAGGATTGGCCCTAGGGCACAATTCCTAACAGACTCCCACTTGCACTAGGGTACAATCATCAATCTAGTTGTTCCTACTCCTAGGTACACTGATCAATGCGTCTAATCCCCATCGACGATACATGTCTCTCATGTATAACCCTTCCAAGCGGCTTTGTCAGAGGATCAGCAACATTATCCTCACCTGCTACTTTGCAAATCTTCACATCACCTATGTCAATCATCTCCCTTACGAGGTGAAAACGTCTGAGTATATGTTTGGTCCTCTGGTGGGACCGTGGCTCCTTGGCTTGCGCAATAGCTCCACTATTGTCGCAATACAGGGTAATGGGATCAGAGATGGTCGGAACCACACCAAGCTCGGAGATGAACTTTCTAATCCACACAGCCTCCTTTGCCGCATCCGATGCTGCAATATACTCGGACTCCGTTGTAGAATCGGCAATCGTGCTCTGCTTGGAACTCTTCCAACTGCGATTTGAAGTCATCTTGGTCGGTTTGGAAACTAGCGTCTGTGTAACCCCTTACACATAGCTCTTCATCAGTTCCACCGTAAACCAAGAACTCATCCTTAGTCCTTCTTAAGTACTTAAGGATATTCTTGACAGCGATCCAATGATCCTCACCAGGGTCTTGTTGGAATCGGCTTGTCATACTCAGGGCAAACGACACATCAGGTCGAGTACATAGCATGGCATACATGATGGATCCTATGGCCGAGGCATAGGGGATCCCACTCATGCGACCTCGCTCAACAAGTGTCTTCGGACACTGTTTCTTGCTTAGGGTCAGCCCATGATTCATCGGAATGAATCCCTTCTTGGAGTCTTGCATACTGAACCTCTTCAGTACCTTATCCAAGTATGTGCTTTGACTCAACCCAAGAAGCCTACGAGATCTATCTCTATAGATCTTGATTCCTGGAATATAGGCGGCTTCTCCTAGGTCCTTCATTGAAAAGGATTTTCCCAACCAGGATTTCACAATCTCTAAGGTTGAGACATCATTCCCAATGAGTAGTATGTCATCGACATACAGTACCAAGAACACAATCTTGCTCCCACTAACCTTCTTGTAAACACAAGGTTCGTCAGGGTTTTGTAGGAAGCCAAACTCTTTGACGACCTCATCAAAACGATGATTCCAACTCTTGGATGCTTGCTTCAGTCCATAAATGGACCTCTGAAGCTTGCACACCTTATCTGGTGCCTCAGGACATTCAAACCCCTCGGGTTGTATCATATACACATCCTCGGGCAGCCTTCCGTTAAGCAACGCTGTTTTGACATCCATCTGCCATGTCTCATAGTCATAATATGCAGCTATGACAAGGAGGATCCTAATGGACTTGGCCATTGCAACAGGCGAAAACGTTTCGTCATAGTCTATACCATGACGTTGCGTAAATCCCTTTGCAACTAGCCTCGCCTTGAAGAAGGTGACGTTGCCATCCATGTCTGTTTTCTCTTTGAAAACCCACTTACACCCTACGGGTTTTACCCCTTCAGGTGGAGTGACCAAGGTCCAAACTTGGTTGTCGTACATGGATTGCATCTCAGCCTTCATGGCTTCAATCCATTTTTCTGAGTTGGGATCTACGATGGCCTCTTGATAGGTGGTGGGTTCACCACGCTCGGTGAGCAACACATCCTTGTTTTCAGTCACGAGAAATCCATAATATCTCTCTGGCTGGAAATGTGTTCTATCAGACCTTCGTGGTCCTTGTGTTTGTGGAGGAGCTTCCACAACCTCTTGTGGAACTTCTCCAGTTTCTGTCTGCGCCTCTGGCGTGTCTTGTGGAGCTTGAACTTCTTCAAGCTCTATCTTACTCCCACTGTTTCTTTTGGAAACAAGATCCATCTCTAAGAAGAATCCACTCCTGACCACAAACACTTTGTTGTCAGTTGGGCAGTAGACGTAATACCCTTCCGTCTCTTTAGGGTATCCCACAAATAGACACTTGAGGGATTTGGGAGACAGTTTATCGTTAGGCTGTTGCTTAACATAAACCTCACATCCCCAAACCTTGAGGTATGACAAATTGGGACTCTTCCCTTTCCATATCTCATATGGTGTCTTCTCAACGGCCTTAGACGGAACACGGTTAAGTGTGAACGCGGCAGCTTCTAGAGCATACCCCCAGAAGGATGGCGGAAGATCGGTCTGACTCATCATAGATCGAACCATATCCAATAAAGTTCGATTCCTCCTCTCAGACACACCATTCCACTGTGGTGTTCCAGGGGGAGTCAGTTGTGAAACTATTCCACAACTACTAAGATGATCAGTGAATTCTTGACTCAAATATTCGCCTCCTCGATCATATCGAAGGATCTTTATTTTCTTGTCAAGCTGGTTCTCAACTTCATTTTGAAATCTTTTGAACATTTCAAAAGACTCTGACTTGTGCTTCATTAATTAGATATACCCATATCTACTGAAGTCGTCAGTGAACGTAATGAAGTAGGAGTAACCTCCTCTGGCATAAATGCTCATGGGTCCACATACATCACTATGTATGATTCCCAATAAGTCAGATGCCCTCTCACTTTGTCCAGTGAAAGGCGCTTTTGTCATCTTTCCAAGTAAACAGGATTCACAAGCATCATATGATTCAAAATCAAATGAGCTTAGAAGTCCATCTCAATGGAGCTTCTCGAGGCGTCTCTCGTTTATATGGCCTAGACGACAGTGCCAAAGGTACGCAGGATTAGGTTCGCCAACCTTAATCCTTTTGGTATCAACGTTATAGATATTATTATGTCTTTGTTTCAATTCTAAGATATAGTGGTTATCATGCAGATCTCCATAAGCATATAACACATCATCTTTATAAATTGAACACTTTCCATTTCCATTCACACAAATAAAACCTTCCTTATCCAAACAAGAAAGTGATATAATGTTTGAACTTAAACATGGAACGTAATAACAATTATTCAAAGACAAAATAATCCCAGTGGGCAAAACAAGCTCGTATGTCCCTACAGCAACAGCAGCAACCCTTGCTCCATTGCCCACACGTAGGTGCACCACGCCTCTGCTCAGCTTTCTACTTCTTCTCAACCCCTGCACATTAGTACATATGTGAGAACCACAAGCAGTATCCAATACCCAAGTGGTANTTTTTTTTAATATATTGGAACACTACATTTTGTATATTAAGACTAACTTATGATATATAATTCAATACAATTTAATATAATTCAACTCATAACATAAGGTGTTACTTAATTGAAAATGTTAACATCTATCTTACAATGTTGCACATTAATTTTAGCTACTTCAAATATGAGTATATAACTTTTTTAAGTTTTGATCAAATTATTGATTTATTTATTCACATAACAATAATAGAAAATTTTTTCATTAAAATTTGAGTACAAAAACATTGATTTTTCACATAACATATGATATTGCTTAAATTGGAATGGATGGACCCGCGAACCCGTCCGACCCAACCCAATGCTATTTGATTTTGGATGATTTGGATTGAAATATTTTTCTTTATAATTCAACCCAAATTAACCTGTCCTACAACAATTTTAGCCTAATCCAATTCAACCATATGTTTCTTTATTTTCATACATTTGTACCTTTTGAGCCCGTCAAAGTATGTTGTCCCTTTAGGGACATCTAATAAAATTGGAACATTTCAAACATGTCATCATAATATATAATAGGGTAAATTACACTTAATTTGGTACCTTGTGGTTTAGAACCTTATTCTTTCAAAAGTAACATTTTAGTACCCTTTTCTATTCGTCGTTGGCACTTTGGTACCCAAAACTCTTTTTCCATTACTTTTTGGCGAAAAAAAAGCATGTGCAGTTTACGTACATGGTCAAAAACATGAAATCTACCCTCTTAAACTTAAACTTCACTATTCAGCCTAAAAAAACACGAAATCTTCTTCCTTCGAGTACATACTGAATTGTGTTTTTTGGAGGCTAAATCGTGAAATCTGAGTTTCGGATGGTGGATTTCGTGTTTTTGAATGCACAAGAACTATTGTGATTGATACTACCTCCACATAAATCATATCCTCATTATTCTAATTACTTGAAACTTCAAATAAGTGGGTGATGCAAGTAAGTATTATCCCAATTACTTAACAATCAACTTTTAAGAATTTTTGTTAATTTTGAAAGATTGGTATTAAAGATAGAATATTTATTTTATAATTATATTTTTAAATAAACCTCAATTGGTGTTGTTCAATTCATTCATGATTTATAGCTATGTGTATACTTTGAAAATCAGGCCGATGAGATCTCATCTTAATGGTGATTGTGAGTGTGTATGTGGGGTCGGATAATGAGTGAAGCCAATTAATGGGATTGATTAGGGGTGTTCAGCGTTTCGGGCCAACTCGCCAAAACCAACCCAACCCGTAGGTTTGGGTTGATAGGTTTGTTTGGTTTGAAAATTCCTAGCCCATAATGGTTTGGGTTGGGCTGTGAGTTTCAAAATTCTGAGCTCACTCAACTCAACCCAACCCGCCAGCCCGCCATTTATATATCTTTTTTTTTTATTTTAATATATACATAAATAAATAATAATTAGTATAATACAGATTACTCTTGAGTTATCATTCCCCCTTGTTTATATGGAGATTATGTTAACCTAATTAATCAAGGCTGTAATTGGAGTATTATACTATTATTACTCTTTTTGTTTTAAATGAATATCATATATATTTGACAAGAATATGATAATCTTATAAAGAAACATGTCATTTTTTAGGTCAAAGAGTCATTTTAATCCTAAATGTATGTCCTAATGCTCAAATAGATTCAAATGGTATTGACGTTACATTCCATCCATTTACTAGATTCTTTATATTTTAAAATGTTCAAATTGATCTCAAATGTATACAAAATATTTCAAATGGTATTGACGTTACATTCCATCCATTTACTTCGCTATAACGACGTGTCGTGCTTACCTGACTACTCCTCTCCTAGCTAGCACTATTTGGTTATGTGAATTTTTTCAAATGAAAAAGAACAACAAAAAAACCCTAAGCCTCATTACCTCAATGTTATATCCCATACTTGTTATTATTATTGGAGCAAATGGACGGAACGTAATGTCAAATCATATCGAAACATTTTTGCATTCATTTAGGATTAATTTGAATATTTTAAAATATAAAAAATTAAATTGAATATTATGACATACATTGAGGACCTAAATAAATCTTTGACCTATTTTTTAATTTAAATTAATTCTTTAACTACTTTTATCAAATTATTTAATTGAAAATGAAATATGTAAATTTCTTTATAATCTAACGCTCTATCTTTGACACTTTCAAAATTAACATTCACAATCACATGTATATAGCAATTTTGTTGAGAAGAATATGTTATATTTTGTAAAATTTTCAAGATAGAGGTATTAATTAGAGAAAGTGACTATTCTAATCAAATTTAGTGATTATTAAAATGTGTGAACATAATGTTGATAATCATCGAAATGTACCATGCATGTGATTGACTACACATTATTTAGTACTGAATCTTAGAAATAACGTATAACTTGAACCGATGTAGCACATGGCTTTGCTAATTAGGAGCCTAAAATTGAGCATTAGCTCATTTCTTATATATTTTGATATCTCATTATTTCATTAGTTTTGTAACAACAATTCATTATATTTTGTGCTAGAAAGGCCTTTTCTAAGCAACAAAACCTTTTACGTAGAATAAAGCATGAGAATTGTGTTATTTGCACATGAATATTTTTAAAAATAATTGTAAAAGTTGAGTATGGGAGTTATAATGTTTCTTAGTGAATATCCTTTAATATATATAAAGTTGGCTGAAGTAAGCTAATTGAGATTTACGTGAAAAGAGATAGGTCGAAGAAACATTTTGAAATATTTTTGTTTTCGTTGTTAGTATTTATCTTTTTGTTCACATGATTATTTAATTTATTGTGTTAATCTCTTATCAAGAACGTTTATATCCTATTGATATATTTATAATAAAAAGTGAGACTCGATTTATTTATATTCTATCAAATGAGAATTTAATAGTGTTTTTCAGATATAAGAGTTTTAAAAGTATTTGGCCTGGGGAGGTTAACTACTGAACTTTAGACGTTCGATTCAATGATTATTTTCCACGTGATTGGAATGTATATTTATTACTTCATGAAAAATAAAAATTATTCTTTTTATTATTATTACATTGTAAATTTATTTTCACCAATAGAAAAACATGTCCTGGTTTAGATCTAATTTTAGATTTTGTTTACCGAGTATTTTTTTTGGGTAGTGTTTTTGAAATAATTCTGAAGAAATGTTTTCTGTTGTTTTGATAAATGAATTTTCATTATTTTCTTAAAATCACAAAATGGAAAATAACTACTTAAGGAAATAATCAATGGAGTATCTGTGGACGTACACAAATGTAAAATAAGTAATAACTCTTCTTTATACAAAATAATTGTCTTTATTAAACTACTTGTGAATTTCATATCCAGCCCACATGTGACTCATCATAAATTAGAAAGAAAATTAAATTGTCAATTATAAAGAAAAAAACAAATATTATAAAGAAAAAAGCGCAATATAATATGGGAAAAAAAATTAGAAGGAAATATTATATCTTCTGTTAATAGGACATTTTTGGGAGTGGATATGCTAAAGTAGAAAAATGGTGAACTATGTAAATCATGAGATCTTGACCTTTCATTGTTCTGAATTTTTTTAGAATTATTTAATGGACGGATGAGATTTATACTTTACTACTTTTGTATTTCAGCAGATCTACTCCCAACATTTTGGTGTATTTTCTCCTCAGATCTCCGGTTTCTTCAAAACCCTAATTCTACCAAATTCAGTTTGAGCCTCGAAAAACCTATCTCTCTCTTGCATCTTTCCTTCTCTAAGTTCTCAACGATTTTGCCGTTCAACAGCGATCTATCTATCAATCATCAACGTAATTATTTTTGAAACTACAGGTTGGTTCGTCTCCGTTTCTTCTATCTCTGCTTCGTAATTTTCCTTTTTTTTTTTTTTTGAAATTTTAGTCCGTCTCATGATCCTATTGGGACTAGCCGCTATATTGATTGTTAGGGACTTAAATTGTGTTTTGGGTTTTGGATTTTTGTAATAATTTGAATTCAGTGATTCGGATTCTGCATTCTGGATTATCGAATTTGTTGCGTGGGAATTGCGACTTTGGGCGCTTTTTTGATTGGTTTTGTTGAGTTGGACGAAGTAGAATGGACCCTTGGTAGTCTTGGTGATTCTCACACCCTCTGAATTCATTTCGGATGATTACGGCTCTTTAATTTTAGGGATATCATTTGAACGTGGATTTGTGGGTGAGCTACCATTTCCAATCTGTTTTTTTCCCTTAGAAAGCTGTGACTTTCTGAACTTGAATGTACACATTCCATTATAGGAATTGTAGAACCGTGACTGCTTGCCCAATCAAAAATTTAGAAAAGGAGATTTGTAATTATGAAATTCTGGGAACAGTTAGGCGAAGCATTAACTTAGAATTTGAGTTAAACGACACTGCTAGTATGCATGATTATTGCTATCTTCTTTTTGCTTTTCAGAATATGTATAGATTTCCTGTTACTAACTTAGAAGGTTACCGTCGAATATTCATTTGATTTTTCTTATTGTACTCCTTTCTCTTTTGCTTACGTGGAAGCAATTCATGCTAAATGTTGACCAGACTCACGAGAGTGTATAGTATTGCATACCTTTCAGCCAAGTGTATGCCTGATTTTGACAAGATGTCCCTGTGTTGTTACATAGTATGCTAATTCATTATTTTATCCCTGACCGCTCATGTGGGAATGGGGTTTAACTGTAAGAAAATTTATATGGGGAGAGGTAGAAGTTGAATACAATTGATGTGCCCAGAGGTCCTTGTCAGTTAGAAGTTAGAATTGAAGGAGACCTCCAATATGTAAGATCTCAAGCTATTTTGTCATTTTAGGCATCCTTGAATACCTGATTTTGTGCAGGATGTAGTTAGACCATTTGTTACTATGTTGCATTGAGAAGTTTTGATGCTGATATTGATACTGTTTTTCTGTTTCAAGAACAATTAATCCCTAGAAAGATGTATTATATCGTTAACATTAACTTCTTTAATGTTGAACCATGGAAGATATGGAGAAATACTAAATGTGCCTTGATCAGTTGAGGAAACATTATATCTCATTTATTTGATTCTCCTAATTTATGCCATGCTTCCTTGAACATGCTCATGCAAACTAGGTTGTTCTGAATTGAACTGACATGCATGATCCTTTTTCTTGTTTTGTGGGGTGGGGGGGATTGGCTGATAAATATGATGGTGTATTTGAAGAATTATAACTTAGTGTGATGGTTATTGTAAACGTGTAATCATAACACAGGTTTCTATGCTAATAGGAGATGTGATGGTGTATTGGAAGAATTATAACTTTTGGTGTTAGTATGTAACTGAGGGGAGGTGCCATGTGAGGCCAACGCCTTGGACACCATGTTAGGTGATGGCTTCACTTAGGCGCTCCACTTCGAGTGCCTTTTTAGCTCTTCAATTTGATATATGACTCTAATTCCTTAAGACTTATTAGTTGATTATTATTATATTAGAACTTAAGATAGTGTTCTTAGCTTTGCATCTCTTATATCACTTCAGCGTGCGCCTTTCTATTGCCTCTTGCTTAAGGCAATTTAGGGGGCGCTTTCGCCTTTGTCTACCTTATTGTGAAAGATAGAAGAGTAGAAGTTAACAGTAATTGTTGATCTGTTAGTTTTCCTTAAGTTTTAGAAGATTCTGATTTATTTGTACATATTTTCTCGTAAACTTTAACATTAATAGATTCATTTTAGAGTGTATATCTGCAAGTATACATTGAAGCACATCTGTTCTAAATAAACTATATTCACAATTGTAACTTTTATCTTGATTATGAAGAACAATGTAGAAAACACTGAACACTGAAGAACCTGAGGCATTAAATTAGTTGCAATGGGTATCTTGCTGCTGTTTCTATAGATAATTGGGTTTTATATGTTTGATATTGTAAATTTTCCATTTTCTGCTGGAAGCACCTTATTGCTTTTGTACCAAAATGTGTGATGTCTTTCTCATCCAATGTTATTTACGAACCTTTCAAGAATATGATAGGGAGGCAAGTAATGACAGGGGAAGCTTAGTTTGTAAATTTTAGTTTATTAAGCCATAAAAATTTGTACTAGAAGTACTGAATGCTAGAAGAGAAAGTATAGTAAATAATCATTCTTTTCCTCTATGATGCATACTAAGTTAGTTGTGTGGGCAATCTCTAATCTCCTGCAGTTTCACAAATGATTGTAATAATTAATGTTGTGTGGACAATCTTTATTTTTTATGCATCTGACTACCTACCAAGTTTTCTGGATCTACTCTGGTTGATGTATGATAGGTTAGGTTTTAGTGCTGGAATTATCATTGAAATTGGAAACATAATAAACAAAATAAGTTGCAGTTCATTATGTAGAAAAATAGACAAAATCCAGCAATCAACTGTTTTTGTGTCTTTCTGCGTGTATTTGTTAGATGTAGGCCATTCTAAGTGATAAAATTCATGGAATTGCGTTAACATGTACTTCTTGGTTGAATTTCATTTTATAACCTTGCTCTTTTTAGTTTAATTTTGTTGACTTTAAATTAGGGTAGGTTTTTCCCTTGTTGTTCTCTTTTGCTGCATGAACTATCTGTGACAAATTAAACCGACCCTTGACCTGGTAACTAAAAGTAGATGTGGTGATAAAATGTCATGCTTCTGCCTTTAGTTCTTTTCAGGCTGACTAATAAGATGATTATCAGATGAGGATTAATAATTTCCTTTTTCATGAAGGGATTCCAAGATATTGATATGTGCCACCACCTTCAGACTTTTATACTGTGTTCAAAATTATATTTGTTCATCTTGTAAGTTCATGCTTGGTTGCAAATAGATCTGTATGCGTAAGGTGGTATTGATGTTAGCAGAATTTTACATAGTGGAGATAGTTTTATGAGTTTATCTTCCGTTTACATGTATATATTTATTATGTGTTTTTACTATACTAATCTGTGGTCAATTTAAGAGGGGAGAAAAATGTCTAATTTATGTACTTCATTATTACAGGGCCTTATTTGCTTGGTAAGGACATGTCTCCTGGATCCAGATCTAAGTCCAAAGACAAAAAGGGGAGCAAAGAAGCCCAGAAGGCTTCTATAAAGCCTCCAGGATCTAATAATTCAAATTCTGGTATACCAGCTAGTGCATACAACCCATTATCAGGAACATTTCATACTCTTGAAACGTCATCAGCATCTTCTACATCTCCAATCCATTCCAATGGTCGATTTCGGAACATAGATGAAACTGATGATCATTCAGGGGGTTCAGTGGTGACTGGTGTTGAGTATGATTCTGTTTCTAATAATGGAAGTTGGTCTGGTGAGTCAGAGGACCATAAAGAGAAAGCTTCTAATCTTCCTGTTCGATCAGAAGCAGTACCAGGAGCTGATAATGACAAGCGAGAAAAAATTCGCCAAAAGAATGAGAGAAAACATCAACGTCAG
Organism: Chamaecrista fasciculata; assembly: GCA_003254925.1. NCBI lineage: Eukaryota > Viridiplantae > Streptophyta > Magnoliopsida > Fabales > Fabaceae > Chamaecrista > Chamaecrista fasciculata. Next base: position 25,279 of record QANZ01046034.1, on the reverse strand, counting down.
AAGGAAAGGCGAGCTCAAGAATTGCATGAGCGTTGTAGTGGTTATCTTATGTCTAGGAAACTCGAGGCACTTGCTCAGCAGCTTGTGGCAATGGGATTTTCCCATGAACGGGCAACAATGGCACTGATATTGAATGAAGGAAGGGTTGAGGAGTCGGTTGCATGGCTGTTTGAGGGTGGTGAAGAAGCAGAGAAGCATAAGGATAAACACATAGGTGGGGGTAATTTGAAAATAGACATATCTGAAGAGCTGGCTCGGATTGCAGACATGGAAACTAGGTATTGTTGCTCAAAACAAGAGGTTGAAAGAGCAATAGTTGCCTGCGAGGGTGATCTTGATAAGGCGGCAGAAACCTTGAGAGATGTGAAGCAGGACCCACCATCTGGTCCACCAAAGCCTGAGGAAACTGGTGATCCTCCTACTCTTAATAATGGTAAGCAGTCAGGAGTTGCAAGTCATAGTGCAAGGCCACAAGCAAAGCCTAGTCTTATCCCCAATCAACTCAAAAAAGATGAAAAGGATTTTAATTACACAAAGTCTGCAGTTAGCATCGGAGGATCTTTAGAACCCAGTAACAAAAGTGTGCAGCCTCTGAAGAGGATTCAATCCAAGTCAGAGTGGACAAAGCCCCAAGTAGCAAATATTCCAGCCGATAAAAGGTGGCCAAATGCAGGATCTAATCCTTCTGTGTCTTATTCATTGGCATCACCTTTGCAGTTATCAACCCCACCTGCTAAGCCTGAAGCTCGTTATATGGCTGTTGGAGGTGATTTTAAGAACCTTCCGCCTGGAACAGCTAGGGAACCGGTTGTTGTGATGCAGCGTCCTCAAACTGTAAATGCTAAGCAGGTTCCTGCCACAAGCATGAGTTCATCTCCTCCTGGAGTAGCTGCCAGTTGGTATCCCACTAACAGTGTAGAAGTAATGAGGTCCAATGGCTTTTTATCTCGCCCTCCTAGCAATAGAAGCCTCAGTCCAAATTATCTGAATTCAAGTCAGATGTACCACCAACTTCAATATCAACCTCAGCACCAGTTTGTTCCTGGCAGCAGCCACCCGGTAGATCCCCAATTAACCAGCCGAGGGAATAGTATGTGGAATAGAACAGGTGCATCTCCGACGCTAGCTGCTGCCTCGTCTCTAGGGCTCTTTTCTGGGTTGGGATCGGCTGCCCCATCAAGGGCATCATCTCCAGTAGACTGGAGCACTGGTGGATCAATGCAGTTTGATTATACCAACATAGACTGGTCCTTGGATAGAGGGTTATCATCACCAAGGTCAGATGCGTTATGGCTTGGTCTTTCACCTTTTACAAAGAATAATAGTACTCATACATACGACCCAAATTCTTCTGGAGTGGTTGCTCAGTCATCAATGAGATCAGTAGCCACAAATGGGAGTATAGTTCCCATGGCAGGGTTACAAGATGGTGGAGTAGCTTCTACAGAAGCAGCATCAGGTGCTGGTGCTGGTTCTGGTTCTCGGGAGTGGAGTTCTCCTTTTGAAGGGAAAGATCTTTTCAGTTTACCCAGACAGTTTGTTTCTTCTCCTTCACTGTAGAATGAGAGGAGAGAAATTGAATGAATAAAATGAAAGAAAGACCTTTGAAATGTGTGTGGATTTTTGATATTCCTTCTTATGATGCTAAAGTGATGATGATTGTTGGTGGTAGTAAGCTTTCAGTGGGAAGAACACGCACAAAGTCCTTTTCCTCGCTCACTCCCTCACTCGTCCGGGGATATTGAATAACATTAAAAGGTAATCAAATAAATAAATAAAACTCAAATAAAATTGGCATCATGGATTAATGTAACCTCAAATTGGTGAACTCACAATAACGCTATCAATGCTCAAATCACAATTTACAGAGGTATTATTTCTCATTCGCAAATCACTGTTCACAATATGTTGACGGAGAAGATATATTATAAATATTTCTTTTTCCATCAACAACAAACAAAATTCTTGCCTATCGACTATAGACTTCCTCAAAAAAGAAAACATGACACTGAACAATTCTTCGGCACTTCTCCAATAGATTGCATTTGGAAAATAAAAGACTGCTAGCAGTTTAACGGAGGGGTAGGTCTTGAGTCAGGTTCTCTATACCACTGGTTAGCCTCTCTAGTGATAAAATATGCATCTGCAATTTCATAGTTAGGTGAGAAATCCCCAATAACACTAAATCTAACATCAAATGAAACATTGAATCTGTTAAAATCAACATGGCGAAAATTTGATATGTTTTATTAGAACTTCAAGTGTTATAGAGGTAACATGTAAGATTTGTTGCAGCCATTGATACGTAGAGTATCAAGAAGAGGGAGGGTAGAGGCTTCAATATATCATGAACTATATATATATATTTTCCAAGGCCTAGTTTCTTGGGGCTTACCTGATAAGAATACATCTTGGTATGTATCTTCATCATAAATGAATTGTGGAGGATCTGGCGAACCAATCCCAACAATAGTGCTTCCACTGCATGAGTTATATTAAGAGAAAAAAAATGAGACTACTGATGACTATTTCTTTGCTTTAGTAACACACTAGTTCAAACATAATACCAGAAGGTAGTTATTTGTACCATGATATTCGGCTGGTTTTTTTGGTAGCTTATAGAAAAATCCATTTTAAGATGTTGAAGATGAGCCTCAATTCAACAATTGGAAGTTAAAATAATTTATCATATAGTAGGGTCATCACAGAGCCATAATTGAAACTTGTCATCTAAATATCTAGTCCTCAAATTAAACTTTTAACTGACTTAGCCTCAGCTTGATCCAGCTTTATGTAGGGACTCAGTTGTGTGCATATGAAGGCATAAAACTATACCTCTCTGTGTGCGCAAGTCTTGTGATCTCTATCACATGTATTTGACTTTTACCAAAATGTCACATGAGAAATTAAAGAATGTTAGGTCTTCCAGTTTTGGTACCTTCCAGACATAAAAACAGCATCATATTCTCCTCGACCAGCCGCGATAATCCTCTGCTTCAGTTTCTTAAGAGATGGGAGAACTTCAAAAGCCGGAGGTTCTGCGAAGGAAAGAGAACGAACACAATGAAAGGAAAATTGCAGAAAATGAAAAAGCAAAAGCACACTAAGTAGACATCAGAGCGATTCTAACACCAATTTCACGCTCTGATAGTCGCACATGTAAAAGAGGACCAAATGTACAAAACTGTCAATTTCAACAACAGAAAGGCTTGATTTGCATTTAGTGTACCACAAACTAAAGTAACTCATCATAATGAGGTACATCCGTACATCTAAATATTTTGTTTAGTGCAACAGCTTAACCATGTAAAAGGTGTACTCAAAAAGTTCGATAAAAAAAAATATCAAAGAAAATTCTCAGCAATAGACATACCCAAATCATTGATACAAACATCCGGTGATATTCCATTTCTGGTGATCTTTTCCAGCAGTGTCAAAGGGTCAACTTTACTAGTCTGGTCTAATTGTAGACGCTGTGTCATTGGAAGATAAAGTGTGATTTGGTTACTACACTAAATTTTTTCATCATAAATATCTTTTAAAAAACCTGTACTAAGGAATCCCATACCTTGTATACTTCTGCTGTTGAACATGCCTGCTGGGGCTTTATTAGAACCATTGGAGTGTCCAAAGGTATTGGAGGAGGAATATTCTGAACAACCTGAACAAACAAAAGAAAATTCTAAAATGAAATCACATTGGGTAATTCCAAGCTTCCAGCTGCCAGAAAAAGTGTAGGCATCCAGAAATTTGTATTGGAGACAGATGGCATAAAACTTAAATAGCCTTTAATTCGTTGTCACAGCTTCAGTCATCAACTAAACAGATATTACCAAAAGGCAACAAACAAATTAACATCTTTTGGAAGGGAAAGGCAGGTGTTTCTCAATTCATAGATGCAGAGGAATCTAAAGTCGGACTGACCTCGCCTCGACCTGTACAATAGGCTGCTCCCTCAGAAAAAAAGAAGGGGATATCTGATCCAATCTCACCAGACCATTCTTGAAGTTCTTTCTCTGTAACAAGGCCACCGCTGAATTGATTTGCTGCCCACAGAGCAGTTGCAGCATTACTACTTCCACCACCAAGCCCTGCCCCACTGGGCACTCGTTTATCTAGATGAATCTGCCAACAGAATGAATGTTGGAATAGGAGTAACAAAAATAAATATTTATTTACTATGTAAATGCCAATTAATATGAATAAGCATGCATGTTTGTACTCAATAAGAAGACATATAGAAAGAAGATACAGAAGTTATTTCGTACCCAAAAGAACTTTTCACTGCCTGTCTTCTTCCTGTAAAGATTAAGCGCCTTGATAATCTGTGAAAAGAGAATTGCAAGCACATAGCACTCACTATATGAACACAATAGAGAAAAGAATAGGTTTAAAAAGAAAGCAGTAGCTTAAGTCTTTTACCAAATTACTATCATCAATAGGCACACCAGACACATTGGTAGACAAACGGTCTTTTGTTGTTGATGGTGACAATGAAAACTTAATTGTATCACCTAAACTTATCACCTGAAATTCAAAAGGGAAATGACATGGTCTCAAGAGAAAATCATATCATCCGATAGATGCAAAAATAAATGAAAATTAACTTACATGAAAAAGAGATGCCAAATCATGATACCCATCAGCCCTCTTGTTGGTTATTCTCAAGAAAACATTAATCTGCATACACCAGACGGTTTATAAAGTTCAATGCATGAAGCTATACAAAAATTTGGAGTGACTGTAAACAAAGGAAGAAATGCATGATGATGATACCTTGCAAGGAGAGAACAAAGTAAGCCTTGAAAGAGGGGCATTATGGTCCACTTCGTCAGCTAACTTGTTCACTCTTTCGTCAGGATCATACACAATCTAATTCCACGAACATACAAAACGCAACGGAAACATTGAAACCATTAAAGCCCATTTCATTCGCTTTCAGAAAATGCTATTCAACAACACAACCACACTGAAATTTCAACTCAGAGCATAACAACCAAAAGGGATGAAAGAAACAACCTCTACTTGTTTCCTAGAAGCGTTTGAATCAGAAGCCATGGCTTTAAGAGTAAACAATCGGGTATTTTGAGATTGAAGCTTTGAGTCAAAATTGCATGACCCATGTGGCCTGAATTGATGCGGATGGCTGATTCTGAGAGAATTTCGAGAAGTGGGTAAGAATTGGTTACTGCAGAGGAATTGAGAGGAAGCCATGGCGTTGCTACTTCTTACAAGTTCCAAAAGTGAAAAAGAGAGAATCTTGAGGTCAACTCGCTTTGCTTTCACGATATGCTTCTCTTGTTTTTTTTTTTATTAATTCCTGAACAATGAATCAATTGGATTGGACAGATATCTTTGTACTATTTTCTAGGTCCCCCGTTTGTGGAACTAATTTTCTTCATTTTATTATATGTGATTTTTTGGTTAAATTATTTGTTTGGTCCTAATAGTTTTTTGGAATTTTTAATTCAGTCCCTATACTTTAAAACTTTATAACTTAAGTACTTAATATAAGGGTAATATAGCTAATCTGTTAATACAGTTAGGAATTCAGTTTTGTTAGTTGAGTCTCTAATGCTTGTGAATTAAGATTTAGTCCTTGTCCATTCTCTATTATAAGTAGAGTGCTTTGTACTATTGGCCAAAAAAAAGAATGCTTTGTACTGATTCAATTCAATGAGAAAAGATAATGAAAGGCTGTATTGATAAAAAAAAAAAAAATTCAATGAGAAAAGATTACATTTCCATTCATCTCGATTTCGCTTATAGTTAATCCTTATAATTTTAAGAAATGAATAAAACTATCCCTACTATGTGCTGCCGTGCTGAAGAACCGTTAGTTGCGAACTGACTTGGCATCAAGATTTTGCAGTAAAAGAAATACCATAATTGTGACTGCATGGGTCATGAAGAAAAGAAATATGTAGTCAGCAGATTATTCTAGCTACCTACCCATAGAAGATTATTTCAAATATGTAGTCAGCAGTTCATTAATTTCCCAGTAAAAATCTCCTTTCTTGTTATATCTTGAATATCATTGCCACTTATAGAAAGCTTTGATCTTGATCTCACACATGTTCAGAGCCCAAGTGCTCTGTTCTTGGTTATCAGACATTTTCAATATTTCAATATAGTTTTTAAATCTTGAAAACTTAAAATAAAAACAGAGTTAAGAAATTAAAACAAAAAATATTTTCCTTAAGTACCCTTAATTATTTTAAATTATCATGATATGAAATAAACAGGAATTGAGTATTAGTATTATAACTAAAGTATTATTGTGTTTATACTCTTAAACTTTGCAATCTGCATAAAGAAGAACGTATGAAAAATAAACAAATAAATAAAACATTATAAGAGAAACTCAAGCCCAGAATCTAATAATACATTAAGGACACATTTTTTTTTTCACGAAGAACAATGAAACTATTGAAGGCCTTCACTTTCTTAAGTCCTATTATAAGAAAATCTCCAAAGCGAGGCCTTTGAGTATATATGTTTACAATTATACAGAAAATCCCTGAACAAATACAACGTCAAACATATAAGTACAACAAAATAAGCACACCTTACTAAACTAGCAAGAAGACAAGATTAGAACAAAAGAAGCAAGCATTTATAAGATTGCCTATACATGGACTCCGTTTGTAAGTTGACTTGAAAACAAAGCAGTCCCACGTTGATACTGAATTCCATCACTCCACAAATTAATACCTTATAGTACTGTCTCCATTACTGCAGGATAAAAATAATAGGAAACATGAATGGTGAGACTAGATTCCAAAACACACATGGTATTAAAAAAGAAAGAAAGATACTTTCATAAGAATTTTAATGTAACATTTAAGATTGAAATATACAGAAAAAAAAATTACCAGCTATTATTCATGTCTTTTTCTTTTCTTATTTGGGTTGTACTGCGCAACAATGGCCTTGACATGAGTAGTATCATCCTCTGCTGAACTGAATTCATGGAATTCATTTCCGTTGCGCCACTCTTGAATATCATGCTGGCATAGAAAACGCCATCCAATTTTCTTGATTTCTGCACTCATGATCTGATCTACTGGCACAAAGCCCCTTACTACAAAACCTACTGTGGCTATCTCTATTTCTATCTGGTTGTTGCTATCAGTACTAGCAGATGTTTCCTTAGAGTAATCCACATACATTAGGCAAAGATGAGCATAGTTTCCCTCCGCATATATAGTATGTCCCCTGAATCGTTTAGACTTTGCAGAAACCCATGAAACAGTATATTCCAAACTAATAGGATAATCCTCACTAGTGTAACCAAATACGTCAATCACAAGGCATATGCAAATTCTTGACCATTCACTCCCAATACAGCATTCTGGCACCTTAGTCGTTATTGATACCTGTAATGTCTTTGAACTACTTGAACTTGGAATGCAATCTTCCCTATTCCAAAACCATGATGGTATTTCACTTCCTGGCATAAATGCGATGAAATCACTTGAATCAAGGGATGCGTACGGTACCAATACCGGTCCTTTTTCTTTTCTTTCTTTTTTTAACTGATGCAATAGCAATACAATTAGTGTATATCAACAACTTAAACAGTGTATGTAGGCAAAACAGAGAGACTTACATACCCAAGGATGTAAATCAATAACATCTGAAGCATCCGAACTGCTAATACTCTATTGGAAAAAAAAAACTATCATTTTTCATATATACTTAAATAAATAGCAAGATATCACATCTATGAGTATAGGCAAATATAATATACCTGAGAGTCAAGTGAAGAAAAGAAATGCCATAATTGTTCATCTGATAAAGCTTCCATTGAACCACAGTCTCCTGCATTTACTCTTACCATACGTGGTGGAAGATTAGGCAATGACTTCAACTTTGAGCAGCCACCCACATCAAAAGCTTGCAGTCCCAAAAGTCTAGAGATGCAATCAGCTGGTAAACTATCAAAATTGTTTCCTCTCAAATCCAACTTCCTTAATAGTGACAATGACCCAATCTCATTAAATATTGATCCATCAGAAATTCCGCAGTTACCTAAATTTAATTGAGTCAATGATGTTAAAGATGAGAGAGGGGGCAAAACTAAGCCTGTGGCATTTCGCGACCATCTAAACATGTCATATAAACTCCATGAGTTGGATGTTGATCCTTTACATCCATAAAACGACAGTGTCGTTAGATTCTTCAATTGAACCATGGATGAAGGTGCTTCTTTTATTGAAGTGTCACTCACATCAAGCTTCTGCAAAGCCTCATTTTCATTTAAGTTTTCTGGCAGCTTGCAAAACTTTGAGCAGCCCGACAAATTGAGATATTTGAGACACTTCAGATTGTGAAAGGTACAAGGAAGGCTAACCAAATATTTGCAGCCTTTCACATCCAAATGTTCAAGACTAGTCAAGAAACCGAGCGATTCAGGCAGCTCCGTTATAGCAGTATCCTGAAGATCAAGCAATAATAGATTTTTCATATCTTCCCCAAACTCTGGAACATTTTTCAGTTTGGAGCACCCACAAAGAACTAACTTCGTCAACGAATTCATTTCCAATTTTCTTGGAAAGAATTTCAGACTTTTGCAACCCTTCAAGTTCACTTCAACTAGCATTTTCAGATCTCCAGTGGATGGATGAACCTCAACAAGCGATGTGCATCCTTCAAGAATTAATCTTTCTAAGTTTGGAACCCCGACAAAATTTGGAGTTCTTTCCAAGTATTCTGAATGGCTGAGATCAATAAACTTCAGCTTTCCAAAGCACTGATCAAACAAAGATATATTTAAGAATTAGATTAAGAAAACAATATATATGTACTATGTATATAATCTCAATAACAATATTTCTATGATTAATTTTATAGCATGCAAGTATCTTTACCTGTATTCCACTCCAAAGTTGCCTGAGTTTGCTTTGCTGAAGTTTAATATCAACAAGCTTATCCGTTGAGGTTTCAAGCGGAAGAGCTTTCAGAGGATATTTTGACCAATGAAGAACTTTTAATGCTCTGGAAAGGCATTGAAAACCATGACGAAGGCTCAACTCACTCGATACAATGAGTAATCTAAGATTACACATCTTTGAAAAGGCTTCTGGATCCCAATGCACTTCGAATTTTTCATTTTTTTTCTCTTCCTTTTGTTCTTCCTTTTGCTTTTCCTTTTGCAATTGCAAAACCATACCTTGTATTGCTTCAGTTCCCTAGTGAAAATATCAATCACTACATGAGAATGATATATAACAACAAAAAAAAAAGTGTTGAAATATTTAGAGAAAAAATACTCACTATATTATTCTTCAATACTTCATTGATGTCCTCTAGAGACCACAATCGACTGCGTCGACCAACATTATTAGAAGATTCTTGCAAAACAATACTCTTGCCCAATTCTTGAAGTAAATCATGCATCTCTATACAAATTTCATGATGTTCATTAGCCCTTTCAGTTATCAAACATTTTTCAATGAGACGACTCAATCCAATTGTGGCATGAAGATCACAATTTTTTAATACTTGAGTGACATATTCTTTAACGCCTCCCTTAAAAAAACAAGCAACATCTAAAAATATCATCTTTTCGTTGTTATCTAATCCATCATAACTTATTTTAAGCGTTGGAAGAATACTATCATCATCAATTGGAATCTGACTTAACTTATTCACAACATCTTCCCATTCAGGTTTGCTTCTTTCACAAAGAAAACTGCCTAAAACCTCAAGTGCCAAAGGAAGGCCACCAGCATATTGAACTACAGATTTAGACAACTCCAAATAATCATCTTCAGGATGATCCCTTTTAAATGCTTTTTTAGAAAGCAATTGAAGGGATTCATCTTCGTTCATGGATTGAGCATTATATATTGGATCCACTCCATGTGATTTCAACAAGTGCAAATCTCTTGTTGTGATAAGTACTCTGCTTCCTGCACCAAACCACTCTCGGTTTTCAGCCAAATTCTCCAACTGACTTCTATCACTCACATCATCAAGTACAAGTAGAACTTTCATGCGGTAAAAGAGGTTTCTAATTAACATCTTTCCTTCATATTTATCCCTAATTAGCATGCTATGTATCTTGAGATGTGAGAGAAATTGTGTCTGCAAATGAAGTAGGCCATCTTTTTCTGAAGAAGTTTCTCTAACATTGGAAAGAAAGCAACAGATTTTAAATTCGCCAGAGATTTTTTCGTAAACAAATCTTGCAAGAGTCGTTTTACCGATACCGCCCATGCCCCATATTCCAATGAAACGGACATCATCAAACCCTAACCCCAAGAGTGAACTCAGTTGACCAATCCTAGAGTCAATTCCAACAAGATCATCCTTGTAAGATGGAAACTTAGGCCGCAGTTTGGTCCATATCACTCCAACAATGTTTTCAATAAGACTTTTTTCATGCCTACAACAAGAGATAAATTTCAGTACCCACTCAACATGAATTATATATGCCCATAAACCATACATCAAAAATAAAACAAGGGGAGATAGAATTAACTTAAAATTGTCCATGATTCATCGTTTTGTAGTTACATGTTAACAATTAAGTTAATGCAGACTAGACTCATCATTATCTATAACTTTGTAGAAACTCCAAACTTAGAAAATTTTAAATTAAATTATCTAGAATGGATTCATTTGTTACTATTAATATGATTTCCAAGCATTGGGTTTAAATTCAAAATTAAATTAAATTAATCATCCAAAAAAGAAAAAAGAAAAAGACTTACCATCCTTTGGAGTCCCACCCGGATAAGTTAGCAACTTCAGTGAGAGCAAGTCTCCATTGTTGCACCTTGTCTTTACTATCTTTGAATCTCTCTTCATGTTTTGCTAAAGCTTCCCCAAAACTTCCTTTTTGGTGTCTTACATCAGAAGGATCCACCTCATAGAATACAGGGAAAACATATCGACCCAAATTTTTTCTAGCTTCAAGAATCTCTTTCAGCTCATCCAAACACCATGATGAACATGCATAATTCTTTGACAAAACAACGATTGAAAAGAGAGAATCTTCAATTGCTTGAAGCAATTGCTTTGATATAACTTCTCCTCTCTGGAGTTCTTCATCATCTCTAAAAGCTGTGATTCCACTTTCCCATAAAGCATGATACAAGTGATCTGTGAAATTCCTGCGAGTGTCTTGTCCTGTGAAACTCAAGAAAACGTGAAATTTCCATGCTGGGACTGATTTGGAATGATTAGAAAAGTTGGAGGAAGAAGCTTCTCCTCGGACAACAAGTGCCATTCCAGATGTGAAATCTATATTCTAGTAATACAACAAAGGATAACTATGTATAAATGAGCGACCTTAGTGCTATGATCTAAAGTGATTGAACATGAAAATATAAATATACATAGGGAGAGAGATAAATCAGTTTTAATTTGCACCATAAGTAAACCATGATAGGTTTTCTGTACCCTCAATAATTGCAACAAAAATATCTTTCTCAGACTTGGGGAAAAAAAGAAAGCAATGAAAGATTAAGGGAAAAAAACAGCGAAAAAGGAATCGTCTTTTGATTTAGGAAAAGCAACCATTGCCAAATAGCTTTGCATTTTCTGTCACGAAATTAAAGTGAAATCCACTTTCCTCTCTTTTCCTTCAGTCTCTCACTAGTGTCCTTTTTCTTTTGGGTTACACTGAGCAAAAAAAAACAAAGAACTACACAGTAACTCAAAATTATTGACTCTTGTGTCTTTTTCAATTTTCATATATAATTGGACTTTCTGAGACTTTCTCGGCAAGTTAACCCTTGAATAGCTTTGTAAAAGACCATTCAATAATCACGTTAGTTACGATTGAATATATACTTATTTTTTGGGTTCAAACTTCCAAGAGTCATTTTAATCTTAAAGGTATGTTTTAATGTTTAATTTATTTCTTAATGTTTTAAAATATTTAAATTAGTTCTAAATATATGCAAAATTTTTCAAAATGGTTCTTACATTTCATTCATTTGTTCTCTTAATAATGACGTGTCCTACTTACTTAACTATTCTCTCCCTCCTATTCATCCTTTTAGTAATTTAAAAGTTTCAAAATGGTCCATCATTTATTAAAAATGTTTTAAATTGGTCCATATGTTTTACAACATAATTCAATTTGGTCCTTTATATTTAACACGTAGAGTCAAAATGGTCCCCAATGTTTAACCTCAACATATTGGATCATGATGTAAATTAAAGAAGAATTTAGTATTAGCATTGTAAGTTAAGTACTATTCTGTTTATACTCTTAAACTCTGCAATCTGCATGAAGAAGAAACTATGAAAATAAATAAATAAATAAAACATTATACAAGAAAACTCAAGCCCAAAATCTAATACACTAAGGACAATGTTCATGAAGAACAATGAAAGGACCAATCACATTAATGTGTACGTCTTTCAACTAGTTTAGCCCAAGCAAACCTCCAAAGCGACGCCTAAGTAGTTTGTTAATATATGTTAACTATTAGACAGAAAATGCATGAAGAAATAGAATGCCAAACATAAAAGTACAACAATATAAGCACATTACTGAACTTGTTAAAATACGACAAGATTAAAACAAAAGAAGCAAGCATTTATAAGATGCCAATATAAAGACTCTGTTTGTATTGTAATTATGGTGACTTAAAAACACAGCAGCCCTACTTTGATACAAAATTTCATCACACCGCAAACTTATTAATTCCTTCTCGTACCGCCTCCTTTACTGCAGGATAAATAATAGGAAACTTGGTGAGACTAGATTCCAAAATACACATGCAACTTAAAAATAAAAGATGATTTCATAAGAATTTTGAAGTGCCATATATAAAAATGTAAAACTCAGAGAAGGATATATGAATATATATAAATATACAGAAATAAAATTACCACCTAACAAGTCTAACAACACACAAACTAGTATGAGATATGTACATTTTATTGCAGGAAATTCCGAATGATACAATACTATACAATCCTCAATTGCCAAGTATTGTTGATCTTGTTTTTGAAATACAATACTATACATGAGTGAAACCTAGAGTTCTTTTCACTGCATAGTCAGGAAGCCACAACTCAGAGTCAGAAGTGCCAACTTCGTTTGAGTCATTTGGTTTGGAGCAGCAGTATTCTTGCATGTCTTGTTTGCATATCACTCGCCATCCACACTCCACTATTCTGCCCCATGAGCAACTAAATTGTAGCTGAAGCTGATTGTTGTCATCTCTTAGATGTTTCCAACACGTTTCTTCATTGCAATGCAAAACCAGTAGGCAAACAGTACAACCGCCGCGAATTACATGTTTCCACAATTTGTATGCATAATCGTTATCTTCAGGAGCCTTAGATGCCCATGAAAGGAATCTTTTCTGTGAGTGAAAGTTAAACCTTAAGAATACAGCAATTCCTGACCATTCACTAACTCGGCAACACTGTGGAATGTCCACTGTTATTGATATTTTACTCTTTCCTCCATTTAGACGACGAGGAAACCAAGATGCTATTTCAGAAGCCCCATGAAAAGTTGCAACAAAATCTCTACAAGGATGATATCTTGACTGCAATGAAATTAATTAAATTATATGATCATCAACATTAATCAATCATCATCAACAAAAGGAACATGACACAAAACCACAAACATACCTCAATTTCTGTGATTTGTGTTCCTAAATATTTAGTTCCAATGCGGCCCTAAATAAGGAATCTCTCTCACGTTATATACATATGTATATATAACCACAAAGTAAAACATACATTAATTATTAATCAATGAATATATATAGATTGACAAGTTTTTACCTGATGATCAAGTGATGAAAACATATCCCACATTTGTTCATCTCCTAAAGAGCCCTTCATATATCCCACTTCTAACCGTATTAAACAAGGTGGAAGCTTTGGCAATGACTTCATTGTGCAATCATTCAAAAAAAGATAGCGTAGTCGCAAAAGATTAGAGAAGTAACCAGGTGACAAGTCAACATATAATGATAATCGGTTTGAGTCTAGGTTTAATACAACCAATGACGATAAGCAACCAATATGATGAAGAACTGCTACATCAGTAATATCACAACTTGACAAATCCAATTCAGTCAATGATGTCAGATAATGGGGCAAACTCCATAAATCACCCAGTGACCTTATGAAATTGTAGCAGTAATTCATACAGAGATATCTGAGAAGCTTCGTATTATGAAAGGTATGAGGATGGCCAACAAGCTCTATACACCTATCCAAATCCAAATGTGTAAGAGCAGTCAAGAACCCAAATGATTCAGGAAGTTCTATTATGGCAGTACACTTTAGATCAAGCAACCACAGCTTTTTCATATTTTCTCCAAACTCTGGAAGCCTTGTAATCTCACAGCAATTTCTAAGAATTAACTCTGTCAAATTATCTGTTTCCAATTTTCTTGGAAGGATGTTAAGTTTTATGCACTGCCTCAAATTCACCCTAACAAGCTTTTTCAGCTCTCCAAGTGAATCGTGAATCTCAACAAGGGATGCACAATCTGCAAGATCTAATGTTTCTAAATTTGGAACTCCAGAAAAATTTGGAGTTTTTATCAAACATCTGGCACCACACATATCAATATGCTTCAGCTCTCCCAGAAACTGATAAAAAAAATATATAAAAGGAAGACATCAACTTGTAAAAAAGAAAACAAAGTAGAAATCAACATAATCACTAGCTAGATAAATTCAAGTATCTTTACCTGTACACCATGCCAAAGATGCTTTATGTGACTTTGTGGCATATATATTCTAACAAGTTTAACGGATGAATCTTCAATTGGAAGAGTATCTAGAGGATAATCCCGCCAAACAATTGCTTTTGTTGCACTAAAAAGGCATTTGAGACCATCGAAAAACAATAACGAGCTCTGAGTTTTAACTTGTCCAATAAATAATCTGAGATTGAACCTTTTCGAATGCCAATGTGCTTTATTAGATTCAAACAAGCCGCTCATGTCAGACAATTTGATAACTTGTATTGCTTCACTCTCCTACCATAAAAATTGTCAAGCAAGTTAAGAATATTAAGAAGCTTTATCGATATTAACATATAATATAATCCAAAACAAGAAAACATCCAATGCTAGAGCAATGGGATGTTTACAAAATAAGACACTCACCACTGTATTACTGTTCAATACTTCATTGATATCCACTTGATGCCACAATCTAGTGCGAGGAGATTCTTCACAAGCAATATGCTTGCCCAGTTGTTGAAGTAAATCATGCATCTCTATCCGCCAAATTCCAAAGAAATCCTTCTTCATCATTAGCAATGATTTTTCAATTAGAACACTCAATCCAATTGTTGAATGGAGGCCACAACTTTCCAACATTTTTGTAACTTCATCTTTGTCCCATCCATTGAAAAAACAAGCAACATCTAAAAATATTGTCTTTTCTTCCATATTTAATCCATCATAACTTATTTTGAGTTTTTGATGAATATCATCATTTGGAATTTGTTTTAACCTGTCTAAAGCATTGTTCCATTCAGGTATGCTTCTTCTATAAAGAAAACAACCTAAAGTTTTGAGTGCCAAAGGAAGGCCTCCTGAATATTCAACCACATCTTCAGACAACTTTAAATACCCACTATCAAGAATATCTTTCTTAAAAGCTTTCTTACAGAAGAGTTGAAGGGATTCATCTTTCGTCATGATTTCAATGTTATACAACCTAGGCACTTCATAAAAATCCAACAACTTCTTATTTGTAGTTGTTATAATTACTCTGCTCCCAGCGCCAAACCACTCTGGACTTTCAGCTAAATTCTCTAATTGACTTTCACAATTAACATCATCAAGGACAAGGAGAATCTTCTTATTGAAACAAAGCTTTTTTATTATCCCCTTTCCATGATCTGTGTCCCAAATGTTCATGCTACTACTATTAAGCTGTGAAATGAGCTTCTTTTGTAGTTGAGCTTGTCCATCTTTCTCTTTTTCTGAAGTCTCTCTCACATTAGCAAGAAAGCAACAAGCATCAAACTGGGTAGAGAATCTTTGGCATACAGCTCTAGCAAGAGTGGTCTTACCAATACCACTCATGCCCCATATCCCTACAAAACGAATATCATCCAACCCCATCTTTAAATATTCTAAATTCATTTTGGCTATCCTCCGATCAATTCCAACCAGATTATCATTGTAAGCAGGCAATTTAGAACACAAATCCTTCCATATCTTTCCAACAATTTCTTCAATGAGATTGTCTTCATGACTACCCAAAAGAAATGAAGCAATGAGTTTCATATATAATCATATGAATTTTGGATTAACCTAAAGCTACAACAATGTGTGTATATATATATATTTGGGTATAGAAGCTAGAACAATATATTTGTTATTAAATAGTACGGCTATATATATGTTGCAAACTTACAATTTTCAATGAACTAGTAGTTGATATTGGGATTGGCAATTAAGTGGATTGAAAACAAGACCTATGATCCCATAGGATCCAATTTATTTATAAAAAAAAAAAAAAAGATGAATCAAACAGATCCAATGAAAGACTGAGAAAAACTTACATACTATTTTTATTTTTTAAATCTTTCCTACCAAGTTTTCTAATGAAAATATAATAAACAGATGCTTCTCACTTTTATTATTCAACCTTGTATAATTAAGAACATTTAGAAAGAAAATTCACATATTGTTTTTCTTCCTTGAGAAATTAATGAAAAAGGCTTTTTTTGGGTGATGAAAGAAGAAAAATTAATGAACTAGTTTAGATAACAGAAATATAAACTCATTTTATGCCTTTTCAAAAAACATATATATGTAGTAGAAAATATGTAAAAGCACAAAAAAAAAAAAAAAGAAGAAAAACAAAGAAATCTTACCATCCCCTGGAGTCCCAACCAGACAAGTTAGCAACTTGTGTCAAAGCATCTCTCCATTTTTGCACCTTCTCTTTGTCTTTGAATCTCTCTTCATGTTTGGCCATAGCTTCCCCAAAACTTTTTTCTTGCTTTCTTACATGGGATGGATCAATGTCATAGAATATGGGAAAAACTTGTCGACCCAATTCCTCTCTAGCTTGAAGAATCTTTTGGAGTTCATCCAAACACCATGTGGAGAATGCATATTTTTTGGAGAGAACAACAATTGCAAAAAGTGAATCTTCAATGGCTTTAAGCAGTTGTCGTTTTATATCTTCTCCTTTCTCTATTCCCTCTTCATCCCTGAAAACTACAACTCCTTTCCTCTTTAAAGCAGCATGTAAGTGATCTGTAAAATTCAAGCGAGTGTCTTCTCCAGTAAAACTCAAGAAAACATCAAATCTCCATTTGAGAGTCGATAAATCAGAAGAAGATCCTCCATGCATCATCCCAAAGGCCATCAGTTATTGCAGGGTAAATGGTAACCTACAACAACATAACATAATGATATGAATATATGATAAGATATGAATGCCAAATTGAGAAAAATAAATAAAACTGATGATGCGAAGTAGCATACTGCAGGTTGTAGCTGCTGGTTAATGAAAGAAATGCAATTGTGGTGGATCTGTATACAAATACTTCACCTAATATATATTGAATAGCTCTCAAGTCAATGACCTTCGTTCAAGATAAATTACATACCTACTGATATAATTAAAGACAATTTGCATGAGGGGAGGGTTGTCTCCTTCCTTAAAGTTTAAG
This sequence comes from Chamaecrista fasciculata, assembly GCA_003254925.1. Lineage (NCBI taxonomy): Eukaryota > Viridiplantae > Streptophyta > Magnoliopsida > Fabales > Fabaceae > Chamaecrista > Chamaecrista fasciculata. Next base: position 7,638 of record QANZ01046034.1, on the reverse strand, counting down.
CACATGGAAGGGACAGATTACATTTTTTTAATCAAAATTTCGAGTTTTTCCATGTGAGGCAGAGCTTGCCAGAGTTGACCACTCAAGGGAGTCTTTCGATATATAGCTTCTTTAATTAGTTGTGGTCCCCCTTTTGCAACATGCTCATTTATTGTTTATTTAGTTGTAAGCTCCATTTTTAAAACATAATCATCTATCAATCTCTTCTTATAAAATGACGCAGGATGCTGATGGAAGGAAGGATGATATTCAAAAGAAATTTCATATTCAATTTGTCAGTGAAATTGATATATCATCTTCAAGTAGCTACACACTTTGCAAACTAGCAATCATCTGTTATGTAAAATATAAGTGAATTGAAAAAATATGGTGAACTTTAAATCTTGTACATCCAAGCCCATAAAAACTGTGACCATCAAAACTCTCTTTTCATTGCATTGGCGTTTTATAGAGTTTAGTATATTCAATATAGTATTTGGTTCAAAAAAAAAAATATTCAATATAGTATACTGTGATGTGGCAAAACTTTTAATCATATAGCAAACTCTGTTACTTTCGTCTTTCTCTTTCGCCTCTTTTTCGTTTTGCATGAAATATTTCCACACCTTGTTTTTTTTTTCACAGTTGACTAGCAATTAGCAAAGACTTGTTTAGTCTGCTGGTGGATTTGGTATAAAATTCTACAAGTTTCTTTTTTAGATAAATTACACTTTGGTACCCTGTGGTATCCTCTATTAATACTTTGGTACCTTTTGGAGCTATTTTGTAATTTTAACCATAACAAATTTTGCAAAAATTACATATTGACCCCAAAAAACTTTCAGAAAATTACAAATAGGTCCCTGAATACATATTATCTAGGGACTAAAATGAAAAATTACAAATAGGTCTCTAATATAGTAAGGACAATTTTCATGAAGAAGAATGAAAGGAGCATCACATAATTGTAGGGAAGGAATACAGAATAGTTGAGTCCAAGCAAAGCTCCAAAGATGAAACTGAGAAACTGAGAAACTGAGAGTTTGAGAGTTTGAGTAGTAAAGCTGTAGAATATCACAGTATTGAGATGAAACTGAGAAAATAATATCGTGTATTAATTGATAAACTGTACAATGTGACTTATATACAAGCTGAGCTAATGAGCTACACTCTACCAACTACTGGACTAAACTGAAAACTTACTAACTGCACACTAACTGAATGCAGCTAATTAGTTACAATAACCAAACTAATATTGACTGCTAAGCATCATAAATATCAGCTGATCTATGCCTTCAAAAGCTAATATATCTTAACTATTAGACAGAAAGTGCATGAAGAAATTATTATTCTTGTCTCTTTCTTTTTTTGTTTGGGTTGTGCCACACAACCAAGGCCTTGTCATCACTTTGTGAACTGAATTCATTGAAATCATTTCTATTGCGCCACTCTTGAATATCTTGTTGGCATAACCATCGCCATCCAAATTTCTTTATTTCTGCACGCGGCGGATCCTTTTTTTCTTCTCTACAAACCGTAGAAATGCTGATTCGTATGCTGTTGCTACATTCTCTAGTTATTCCATTAGTTGTTTCATTTGAGTAATCCAGATACATAAGGCAAAGGTGAGGATAATCTCCCTTAGCATAAATAGTATGTCCTCTCATTCGCATCCAACAACCCTGATCTTCCTTCTTAGGACTCCAACAAATAGCATATTCCAAATTAATAGGATTATCCTCACTGTTGTTACCACACACGTCAATCACAAGGCATATGCAAATTCTTGACCATTCGCTCTTTTTACAGCATTCAGGCACCTCAATCACTACTCTTACCTCTGATCTCTTTGGGCCTCCAAAATTATTGGAAATTTTAAACCAAAATGGTATTTCACTTCCTGGCATAAATGCGATGAAATCACTGCCACAGGTGGGTGACTGCAATAATAGCAACACAATTATTGCAGTGTAAAAATTAAAAGAGTGGATATCAACAGACACCAAGAGACTCACATACCGAGGGTAAGGGATGAATAACAGAAACATTTGAATCAAATCTGCTGAGACTCTGGAACAAGAAAGCTATCATGTTATATTTCTATATACTTCCATAAATAGAAAGATATATCATATCATATCATCATAGTAGTTAGGGAAATATAATATACCTGAGAGTCAAGTGAAGAAAATAAATACCATAATTGTTCATCTGATAAAGCTTCCATTGAACCGCAGTCCCCTGCATTTACTCTAACCATACATGGTGGAAGATTAGGCAATGACTTCAGCTTTGGGCAGCAACCCACATCAAGAACTTGCAGTCGCAAAAGATGAGAGATGCAATCAGGTGGTAGATTCTCAAAATTGTTTCCTCTCAAATCCAACTTCCTCAATAGTGATAATGACCCAATCTCATTAATAATGGATCCATCAGATATTCCACAGTTGCCTAAATTTAATTGAGTCAATGAAGTCAAAGAGCAGAGAGGAGGCAAAACTAAGCGCATCGGAGTTTGAGGCCTTCCTAACATATTCCAGAACTTGTCATATAAGCTCCACGAATTGCATCCGTAAAAGGACAGTGCCTCTAGATTTCTTAATTGAACCATGGATGAAGGTGCTTCTTTTATTGAAGTCTCACTCACATCAAGATTCTGCAAAGCCTCATTTTCATTCAAATTTTCTGGCAGCTTCCAAAACTTTGAACAACCTGACAAATTAAGGGTTTTGAGATGCTTCAGATTGTGAAAGGTACAAGGAAGACTACCCAGATTTTTACAGCCTTTCAGATCCAAGTGTTCAAGACTTGTCAAGAAACCAAGTGATTCAGGAAGTTCTGTTATAGCAGTATGTTGTAAATCAAGAAATAACAGATCTTTCATATCTTCCCCAAACTCTGGGAGTTTTTTAACTTTGGAGCACCCACAAAGAATTAATTTCACCAACGAATTCAATTCAAATTTTCTTGGAAGGAATTTCAGACTCTTACAGTTCTTCAAGTTCACCTCAACAAGCATTTTCAGCTCTCCAGTGGATGGATGAACCTCAACAAGTGATGTGCATCCTTCAAGAATTAATCTTTCTAAATTTGGAACCCCAACAAAATTTGGGGTTTTTATCAAATATTCTGAATGGCTGAGATCAATAAACTTCAGCTTTCCAAAGCACTGATCAACCAGAAATATATATGAGAGTTAGAAATAAGAAAACAATATATATGTTCTGAGTATATAATCTCAATAACAATATTTCTATGACAAATTTTAGAGCATGCGAGTATCTTTACCTGTATTCCACTCCAAAGTTGCCTGAGTTTGCTATGCAGAAGTTTTATATCAACAAGTTTATCCGTTGAGGTTTCAAGCGGAAGAGCTTTCAGAGGATATTTTGACCAATGAAGAACTTTTAATGCACTAGAAAGGCATTTAAAACCATGCCGAAGGCTCAACTCACTTGACACAATGAGTAATCTAAGATTAAACATCTTAGAAAAGGCTTCCGGATCCCAATGTGCTTCGAATTGCTCATTCTCTTTCAATTGCAAAATCATACCATGTATTGCTTCAGTTCCCTAATAAGAATGCCAATCACCAAATGAGAATTAATGATATATAACAAGAAAATAATGTCTATTGAAAGATTTAGAGAATTAGGCACTCACTGTATTTTTTTTCAGTACTTCATTGACGTCCTCTAGTGACCACAACCGACTGCGTCTACCAACATTATCAGGAGATTCTTGAAAAACAATACTCTTGCCCAAATCTTGAAGTAAATCATGCATCTCTATACATTTTTCACCACGTTCATTCCTTTCAGTTATCAAACATTTTTCAAGAAGACGACTCAATCCAATTGTCGCATGAAGACCACAACTTTTCAATACTTGGGTGACCTGTTCTTTCCCCTGTCCCTTAATGAAAAAACAAGCAATATCCAAAAATATTTTCTTTTCATTTCTATCTAATCCATCATAGCTTAATTTGAGTGTCCGAAGAATACTATCATTATCAGTTGGAATCTGATTCAACTTATTCACAACATCTTTCCATTCAGGTATGCTTCTTCCACAAAGAAAACAACCTAAAACTTCAAGTGCTAAAGGAAGGCCTCCAGCATATTGAATCACAGATTCAGATAACTCCCAATAGCCCTCCTCAGGATGATCTTTTTTAAATGCTTTTTTAGAAAGAAGTTGAAGGGATTCTTTTTTGTTCATGGTTTGAACATCATATATTCCATCCACTCCATGTGATTTCACTAAGTGCACATCTCTTGTTATAAGTATTCTACTTCCTCCACCAAACCACTCTCGCCTTTCAGCCAAATTCTCTAGTTGACTTCTATCACTTACATCATCAAGGACAAGAAGTACCTTCTTGCTGTAAAAAAGGCTTCTTATGAACTTCTTTCCTTCATATGTATCCTTAGCTAGCCTGCTTTCTATCTTGAGATGTGAAAGAAGTTCTCTTTGCAAACAAACCTGACCATCTCTTTCTGAAACTTCTCTAACATTGGCAAGAAAGCAACAGATTTCGAATTGCCTAGAGATTCTTTCGTAAACAAATCTAGCAAGAGTTGTTTTACCGATACCGCCCATGCCCCATATTCCAATGAAACGAACATCATCCAACCCTAACCCTAAGAGTGAACTCATCTGATGTGTGATTGAGTCAATTCCAACAAGATCATCATTGTAAGGTGGCAAGTTTGACCATAGTTTAGTCCATATCACTCCAACAATGTTTTTGATGAGAGTTGTTTCATGGCTACAAGAAGAAACGTACAAATTTCAGTACCAGTTGCATGAAATATATATATGCTGTAGCCATTATCAAAGAAAACCATACAATAGGACTGGGTTAGTAATTACGACATTTATAAAACCATGGTTGAGGTTAAAGGGGATGCGAAAAACATCCTTCATCAGTTCATTCCATTTAGAATTTTATGATTTTTAAAAAATTAAAAGTTTCCATGCATGATTCACCATTATGAACATAGATATAATTAAATTTATCAATTATTTTTGTACATAAATAAGTATTGATTCGAAACTCCAAAATTAAATACTCAAAAGGAAAATCTTATCTTACAAGAATAATGCCAGTAGGTCAAATTAGTTTTGCCTGGGTCACATTTTTTTTTTTTAATAAATTAAGCAATATTTCACTTTAAAAGGTTGCGAAATGTCAGAAGAAAAATAAAACAGAGCAAGTTCTAGATCCCTTTTTCGGTATAATTAATTTTTGGGTATCTGACAATATATATCTATCATAGCGATAAAACTAAGATTAGATAAAGCACTAATTAAATAAGTGTAATAACTAATAAGATGACTTATGAATCGTGAATTATTTTTGTCACATCTAATTGAACATGTAAGATAAGAACTAAGAAGAGAGAACAAAAACAATAATGTAAATTTAAAATTAAATTAAATCATCCAAAGTAAAAAAGAAATTACCAGCCTGTGGAGTCCCAGCCAGATAAGTTAGCGATTTCTGTGAGAGCAAGTCTCCATTGTTGTACCTTGTCTTTACTATCTTTGAATCTCTCTTCATGTTTTGCTAAAGCTTCCCCAAAACTTCCTCTTTGGTGTCTTACATCAGAAGGATCCACATCATAGAATATAGGGAAAACATATCGACCCAATTCTTTTCTAGCTTCAAGAATCTTTTTCAGCTCATCCAAACACCATGAAGAACAAGCATAATTCTTTGACAAAACAACGATTGAACAGAGAGAATCCTCAATTGCTTGAAGCAATTGCTGTGATATAACCTCTCCTCTCTGGAGTTCTTCATCATCTCTGAAAGCAATGATTCCACTTTCCCATAAAGCATGATACAAGTGATCTGTGAAATTCTTGCGAGTGTCTTGTCCCGTGAAACTCAAGAAAACGTGAAATTTCCAAGTTGGGGCTGAATTGGGAAATTCAGAGGACGAAGCTTCTCTTTGGACAACAAGTGCCATATATTCCAGATGAGAAATCTATATCCTAGTAGCTAGTACTACAACAGAAGGATAGTGTGTATGTGCTATGATCTGAACTGTGAAGTGATTGATCGAAATGATCTCAAGAATGGATATATATATATAGAGAGAGAGGAAAGAGTAAAGAGTGATATGGTTGTTTCAATGTAATGTGGACAGCATATTTATTTGCGTATGTTTATCTATGGGAATGGGATATATGGGCACACAACTTTCCGTCACTAGACGTGGAATCACAAGTGATGTGTCTCCTTCACCCATGTTTTTCGTGAGACAAATAAAGTGGCTAACTTTGGTCATACGTCCCATTCCTTTGACTTGCTTTTTGCTCCATTCGTCTTCCACTGTACGTTCTGACTTCATACGCATCCCACCACCGCGCTAGCCGACGACGGCGAGATTTTCTTTCCGATTAAACCCAACAGAAGCCGATGGAGAAGAAACCTAGATTTCTCCCTCTTCGAAATTGCACAAATAAACAGCTCATTCAATTGGCTAAAGATGAGTTTGGGAAGACAAATTAAAGACAGAAGAAGAGACGAATCGAGACCTTGCGAAGCCACGGCGGAAATGGCGGTGCCGTCGCCGACCATGGCGGCGATGGCGGCGAGCAAAATCTTCCCGCTGCAGTAGAAGACGTTCTTCTAATAGTTGCGAAATCAAAACGCATAGTGTCACAGCACTAAAGGACCTTAGATGACGTGGCGTGCTGTGAACGGTTTAATATTAATCCGACGGCCACAGTTTAACACTGCAGCGGATCCAGCCTCTATAATATTTTTCATTTTTCAATGGTTTCAAAATTGTTTCTTCTTTTAAAAAAAAATGTTGGTTAAAGGTCATTTTGGCCACACATGATTTAAAATATTTAAATTAGTCTTAAATATATTTAAATTAGTCTGAATTAGTCTTAAATATATGCAAAATGATTATTTTAGTCTTAAAATATTAGTAAAATGTTTCATTTTGATCACAAACTATTGAATTTGGTCATATTTGTCTTATCTCTCTATTCAAGTTTAAAGAATTTGTTAAAAAGAATTTGTAACTCTGATTCGCCGTATTCGAATTTGAAACGAGAAAAATATGATCAATTTTGTTTGTTTAACCATGAAACGAGATATCTATTTTTAGAACCGATTTGACCTTGTTTTTCACTGACGACCCAACTGGATAGAGAATTTACTCTTCGAGAACAATATGTAGCTCTAAACTCGTCATGTTTGAACTTGAAACAAGTCATATTCAATAGTTGGGAGTAAAATGAAACATTTTGCAAACATTTAAGACCATTTTGAACATTTTAAAACATAATGAACCAAAATGAACATTAGGACATACATTTAAGACCATTTTGAACATTTTAAAACCAACATGAATATTAAGAGATACATTTTAGACCACCCTTTAGCCAAAAATGTTTGAATGTTTGGAAGCATTGTTGGTTGGTTTTCTAAAATAAAAGATTAAAGGATTAAAAGTTAAAACAAAAAAGAAGACCTCCTACGTATGTGGCATAGGTTTTTCTGGACTTACAAGCATGCATCGGCTCCTCTTACATTGTTGCTCTCAGTTTTGATCGAAATTAAAGAGGAGAGATTTCTCAATTCTTATAAATATTGCAATGACTAAGCAATGGCTAAGATTTTCTTAAGTCGTT
>QANZ01046028.1:108841-125301 GCA_003254925.1 Chamaecrista fasciculata | reverse complement strand
GAGAGAGAGAGAGAGAGAGAGTTTTCGATGAAATTTTATTTATTACCACGAAACTTTTCTTTTTTCGCGTCAAAGTCCTCTCATACAAATAGGGAGTCAAACACATAAAAATTAATAGTTAGGGTCATAAAATAGTATTTTAGCCAAAATTTCCATCAAATTTTGGACGGAAATATACCTCAGGACCCTTTTTGTTAACGGAGCAAAACACAAGGACCCTATCTGACACTTTTTAAACCACAGAGACCCTATCTGAAAATGGGTCTAACCACAAGACTCTTTTGTGTAATTTACCCTAAATTTAAATAGGAATTATTTTAAATTAAAGTAGGTTTCTAATGGGAGATGTAATGATGTTGAAATTTTAATTGCAATAAGCCTCTTCTTTTAAAATTAAAAGTGATATTTTTACATTGTGATCCCAAACTTCTTAGCATACGAATGAAGGAGAAAAATAATTTTTATAAACAACATAAATAATAAATAAATTGGGTGTTGATAGTAAGATAAATAATCAAGATATATCAAATTTTAAATTAAAAAAGGACATATATATATCGTTGAAAATGTCAAAAATATGCAAAAAGCATAAAATCTGGAACAACTAACACACTCTTTTTGATATATTTATTAAACTTTGAATAATAAACATAACTTTAAATTTTAATAAAAAAAATAAAAACATTAAAAGAGTACTTAAAGATATGCATTTCAAAGGAAAATATTTAAATATTTTATACATGATTATCACTAAACACAATTATATAAGTTGCACAAACCAACATAGATCTATCAACATTTTTAAGAAGTAAGTTTCATTGAGATTACCTGCATTACAACTCAAAATGAACAAATAAAGCATAAATCAATTAGCATTGTAAAATTAAAACAAATGGATGTGAATAAACTGACCATGAACACCTTTATAGACTATAGTACACATAAACATCAAAGTTTAATAGTCTACTTGATGCATCCATGACACTTTCACTAACAACTTTGCAATTACCTAAAAAGAGAATAACCTTGAAGATCTATAAGTGGATTCAAGAACTTGCAATTCCAAAGTAGAACCCAAAAAGGTTAAATAGAACATTCCACCATTATAATAAATAATTATTATAATTTAATATTTTAAAATATAATAAATGTAACATATTTTAAATCTTTAAAATAATTGATCAAATCCAAAATTACGGAGCCATTAAAAGATACTAAAGGTGAAGAAACCACAAAATGGCACGTTGACTTCAAATCACTATATTTTCACACCAATGTTGAATACTTCAATTCCATATAGATAGGAAGGGTTAGGGGGATAAAATATGAAGGGCCAAATCAAAAGGCATAATATAATAGTATAGATTAACCAATAATCATGGTTGACATCTAGTATCTTGGCAAATCTCACTATAATCAAAATTAATTATTCAACTATAATTAATTATAAATTTTATAAATAATTAAATACGATATTTTAAAATTGTTGATATGACATTATTTTATAACTTAAATAGAGAGTTTTAGTTGATCGAAAGAAAAATAATTGATTTCAAATTTGAATTGATTTTTGCAAATTGTGAATATAATTATTGTTCAAAAAAATATTAATGAAAATATATTCGTTCAATATGAATTTTAGATGTTAAATATATTACATATAATATTTACAATAATTAAAATTTATTTAATTATAGATAGATTAAAATAAAAATTTGGTTCTTATACTCTAAATTAGTTTGTATGTCAGTCCTTATTAAATAAATATTAATTGATGATAATTGGAAGTTATCTAATTAAAAATATAAATAAGAATTAATATTAATTTTTTTTGCTAGAGAATTAGTATTAATTAGAAATTTAATTTTCACTCATGAATTTCAAATTTAAAATTCAGTCAACCTTTGATTATATATAAATAACTTTAAATTAATATAAACTTATTATACCCAAAAATTATGGGGATTGGGGAGTGATTTCACAACATACCTCCGATGAAAAAGTGTATCACGACAAAAGGTCCTCAGTCGACAGATCACATTGTTCTTGCTGGAAAACTAAAAAAAAATGATTTTAGATATAAAAGTAAAAAAAATAAAGAAAAACCACACCAAAAGCAGAGAAATGGATGAAAGACAGCACGCAGAGAAAAAATGAAGTAGAAGAATGAAAGAAGTAAAGAGGGATCAGAAATGCTCAAACTCACACCTAAACATTCAAATGCTCAAACTCCGCAAGTCTTCATCCCATATAAATATGAAAATATGTAGTCATATTGTGCTACTACATCAGGATGCAGAAATTGCTTGGCATAGCACCTTGTGAGTGGAATCAAATTGAAATTAATAGATGGTAACTGCAATTATCATAATAGAAAAGAAGTAGACCCTTACCATTTGGTCTGTTGAACAATACGGACCAAGATATTCCAGTGAATCTTCAATGAATTGATTGAGGTATAATCTTGAGCAAAAACAGCGTTGCTAATGCAGTCGGTCACATCTTTTCTGTCAGAGACAGTAGCAAATTCAATGGCAGCTGATGCATCAATAGCAGCGGACTCCGAGGCTTCTCCTTTCTGAGCTTGCCTGGTCTTTTTCGCCTTTCTTAAAGAAACTGATTCAAGCATTCGTTCAGAGTCGACAACAGCAAGAAGTGAAATGGCTTCTGGTTCAATGTACGCTATCTTGCCTAGTTCAATCAATGGCAGAAAAAACCTTGCGAGAACCTTTCATCCGACTCTCTTTTGCTCTTTATGGTTTCAGGGAGTACTTACTCGCTCGAGCTAAGCTTTAGGTACGTAAGTAACTCGACTTACAAGGAGAGGTATGGTGTGCGAACGATGTTGAGTTCTTGCTTAAAACAAAGCTAATTACGCTAGGGCCGTGTAGTCGCGTCAGCGAAGCGAGAGGATAGTTTAGTCACTCATCTAGATAGATGAGGATCGAAGACGATCTACAAGCCGATAATAGAATGACTTACTTCTTTATTGGGCTCTACAGCTCTGTCTAATGCATCTTATGTACTGAATTAGGGTCTTTCCATATGAATAGTTAAACTAAGCTTTCTCAGTAATAATATAAGGGGATCTGGCATAGATACTTCACGAGCGAGCTCTTCTCTTCTTCGATAGTTGGAAGTCTTGGAGAACTGCTTGTGAATGGAGGGTTTAATAGTCAGTTGACAAGGCTACTTTCGAGTGAGTAGGTTTATTAGTGACTCTCAGTCAATCATTACTAAGGTGCAGGGATTTCTCTTGGATTGATTGCACTTTCTAGCTAAGCCCAGATTGATTCTGATTTCATTGATAGAACCCTGCTAGTTCAATCCTCACTTTTCATTCCTAGGGTTATTGAATACTTTACTAGCTTGCTATTGCTAGTTCAATCGTCAGCTCTTGCTTAGTCATTGGACTATATCCATTTGAGGGAAACTTTCTAAACACTACTGCATTTCGGAATTCATCCTTTCCTTCGCCCGATTCTCTCCCTCGTCCTAACGGTTCCTCATCTCTCATGTGGATTGGATTTGGCGATTGCTCTATCTATAGTTAGGGATGAGCTGACGACCATGCTACACCCGTGGGTCTGCTTTGAAAATGGCCTACTGAGCGCCCGCCTTACCTTAACCCCGCTTTCCTTAGTTACCTTCTTGCTCTTCAGCCTTTGTGTTCCATACCCATGAAAGACTGCACTCCACTATTGAGGAATATGAAGAGAATGATAAGGTTACTGAAGAAGGAGTTACCTTAGCCAACTGAATTGGATTTCTCCTCCCTTGGAAAGAAGATAAATCTATAACTGGCTTACTTGCGGACTTAGCAATGGCCATTAGGACCACTTCTACAAATATTGATATTGGGAATGCCACTACGGAGACTGGAATGGAAAGATATCCCTATTGTTTGTGGAAGAAAGTAAGGCACTAAGACCCGCTAGAAGGACTCTAAATGAGCGAGAAGAAAGGCGCCCCACCGGCTCACTTATATTATATTAGTTAGCCGACTCCTTTTAATTAATTTAAGACTTTCGATATTCTTACCCCTCATTCTTGTAACCGTCACCTGTAATCCGCGCGGGAGTTCCTTGTTGACCAGGTAAAGGCGTGACTCTAATGCCTAGCCAATCGAACTCATAGCTGACATGTCAAGTTTAAGGGGAGTTCAGAATGCTGACATATCAAGTTTATAATTAACTGCATTTGCCAAATGGCATAAGTTAGCTTCATTGCATTTAATTTTATATACTATAATAGATAAAGGAAGTTGACCCCAATTAAAAATATATATACATATATTCCTAATTTCATATTTAACTTAATCCCACGAATTAATACCTAATTTACTAATTTATAATTCTATTATTTCTCCATGATAACATGACCATCACTTTCCATTATTTAGTATTTTAATCAATATAAATATTATTATCTCTCCAATTTCATTATCTCTCTCCAATCTTATAATATTGATAAATGATAATGTATAGGAAAAAAAATAGGACAAAATTCTATTTTGGTCTCTAATGTTTACCTAAAGTTCCATTTTGGTCCCTAATATTTTTTTGTTATGTTTTTGTCTTTATTGTTTTCTATAAGTTTTATAATTGGTCTCTAACTATTAAATGTGGTCATATCTCTCTCGTTTGCTTTTTTACTCCAACTGGATAAAGAAAAAATTCATCAAATTTAACATGTAGCTCTGATTTCATTGTATTCAGGTTTAAAATGAGAGAGATATAGTCATTTTCAATAGTTAGGGACTAATTATGAAACTTTTAAGAAACATTAAAAACTAAAACGAAACAAGAAAATATTAAGGACCAAAACAAAATTTTAGATAAATATTTGGGACCAAAATAAAATTTTGGCCAAAAAAATATGTCCACCCCCAACAAAAAATCCTGAGATTTCCCTGTGAATCATACTAATAAGAGACAATCAAGTTAGGATTTGATTATTTAACTCAAATCTTAATCAATTCTGATTATTAAGTGTTTCCTTTTATGTACTAATTATTAAGTGTTACTTATAAGTATCATTTTTTTAGTAAGAACCAAGCTATTTCCTCCGGTCAACAATTAATAACTAATAAATTCTTCCTGAAGCGTAGAGATCATAAAGTAATTTTTGTTTTTATCAACAAAGTTCTTCTTTCAACCTCAAAAGATCTTATTTAAAAAAACTCAACTATCTACCAATTGTACTAGATTATTTTTTTGGTGATAAATTGCATTAGATTTTTATTGATTAATATGTATCACTTTAAGTTTGAATTTGTAACACAAACAAACGTAATGTTTTTTATGTCTAGTTCAATTACTTTTTATTCTATTCTTTATTTAATATATGATATGATATGAATATGATATATAATTATAAAATAACCATTTTTTTATTTAATATTTAATATGTATTTGTAATTTTGTATATGTGTGTCGACTACAATTTGTTCACATTGATAAATTCGAGCAAACAAATCGTTAACATAATAGCTTAATAATTGAAGCCTATATACCAACATTATAATTATTAATGACTGTGTCTCTTTTCTTCGTCTTCTTCTACTGTTTTGTCATGTTTATTTTCTGAGTTCACATGATTGTGGCTCAATAATTGTGCTTTTTGAATTTTTTATTTTACGAATTAGAAATTTTTCTCTCAACTCTTCGTGAGTTCCCAACCCCAACTCTTAGTGAGTTCTTCGGTTTATCTCATACCTATACCCCAAATACCCCCATCAGATCCACAAAAACACCTTTTTTTTTAACTTATTCTCTTGTTTCTTTCACATCTAGACAAAACTCCCGGTCTATCATCTCGAATATCACGCCAAATCTTGGCCTGACCCTCATCAAAATCCTCTAATTTCTCCCTCTAATCTTTCTGATTCCCCCTGACTCGATATCCTGCCCCCTAACCCTCATCAAAATCCTCTAATTTCTCCCTCTAATCTTTCTGATTCCCCCTGACTCGATATCCTGCCCCCTAACCCTCATCAAAATCCTCTAATTTCTCCCTCTAATCTTTCTGATTCCCCCTGACTCGATATCCTGCCCCCTAACCCTCATCAAAATCCTCTAATTTCTCCCTCTAATCTTTCTGATTCCCCCTGACTCGATATCCTGCCCCCTAACCCTCATCAAAATCCTCTAATTTCTCCCTCTAATCTTTCTGATTCCCCCTGACTCGATATCCTGCCCCCTAACCCTCATCAAAATCCTCTAATTTCTCCCTCTAATCTTTCTGATTCCCCCTGACTCGATATCCTGCCCCCTAACCCTCATCAAAATCCTCTAATTTCTCCCTCTAATCTTTCTGATTCCCCCTGACTCGATATCCTGCCCCCTAACCCTCATCAAAATCCTCTAATTTCTCCCTCTAATCTTTCTGATTCCCCCTGACTCGATATCCTGCCCCCTAACCCTCATCAAAATCCTCTAATTTCTCCCTCTAATCTTTCTGATTCCCCCTGACTCGATATCCTGCCCCCTAACCCTCATCAAAATCCTCTAATTTCTCCCTCTAATCTTTCTGATTCCCCCTGACTCGATATCCTGCCCCCTAACCCTCATCAAAATCCTCTAATTTCTCCCTCTAATCTTTCTGATTCCCCCTGACTCGATATCCTGCCCCCTAACCCTCATCAAAATCCTCTAATTTCTCCCTCTAATCTTTCTGATTCCCCCTGACTCGATATCCTGCCCCCTAACCCTCATCAAAATCCTCTAATTTCTCCCTCTAATCTTTCTGATTCCCCCTGACTCGATATCCTGCCCCCTAACCCTCATCAAAATCCTCTAATTTCTCCCTCTAATCTTTCTGATTCCCCCTGACTCGATATCCTGCCCCCTAACCCTCATCAAAATCCTCTAATTTCTCCCTCTAATCTTTCTGATTCCCCCTGACTCGATATCCTGCCCCCTAACCCTCATCAAAATCCTCTAATTTCTCCCTCTAATCTTTCTGATTCCCCCTGACTCGATATCCTGCCCCCTAACCCTCATCAAAATCCTCTAATTTCTCCCTCTAATCTTTCTGATTCCCCCTGACTCGATATCCTGCCCCCTAACCCTCATCAAAATCCTCTAATTTCTCCCTCTAATCTTTCTGATTCCCCCTGACTCGATATCCTGCCCCCTAACCCTCATCAAAATCCTCTAATTTCTCCCTCTAATCTTTCTGATTCCCCCTGACTCGATATCCTGCCCCCTAACCCTCATCAAAATCCTCTAATTTCTCCCTCTAATCTTTCTGATTCCCCCTGACTCGATATCCTGCCCCCTAACCCTCATCAAAATCCTCTAATTTCTCCCTCTAATCTTTCTGATTCCCCCTGACTCGATATCCTGCCCCCTAACCCTCATCAAAATCCTCTAATTTCTCCCTCTAATCTTTCTGATTCCCCCTGACTCGATATCCTGCCCCCTAACCCTCATCAAAATCCTCTAATTTCTCCCTCTAATCTTTCTGATTCCCCCTGACTCGATATCCTNAAAACATTATCATTTCAGCCTATAAAGAAGGAGAATGGGGTGGTCAAGGGTGGAAATCTAACTGCTGTTACTTTTAATCTAAATGCATGTAGGCAAGCTCTGGCTAAAATGATAATTGTGGATGAATTACCTTTTAAGCATGTTGAGGGAGAGGGATTTCGTTATTTTTTGAATGTAGTACAACCCTTGTTACCACTTTCGTCTCGCATTACAGTTGCTCGAGATTGTTGAAATTTATATTTTAAAGAGAAGACAAATCTAAGGGAGACATTGTTGAAAGGATATCAAAGTGTTTCTTTATCTACAGATTGTTGGACTTCAATTCAAAATTTGAGCTATATTGTCCTCACTGCACATTTTATTGATGACAATTGGAAATTACATAAAAGGATTTTAAACTTTTGTCCAATAGAAAATCACAAGGGTGAAACAATTGGTGAAACAATTGAGTCTTGTCTTCTAGAATGGGGTATAGAGAGAGTATTCACAATTACTGTTGATAATGCTACCTCAAATGATAAAGCTGTATCCTATCTAAGGGGTAAAATTAATGACTGGAATGGGAGTGTTTTACAAGGAGAATATTTACATGTTAGATGTGTTCCTCATATTTTGAATCTTGTTGTTGTTGATGGGTTAAAGGACATAAAGGAATCAATAACTAGGATTCGAAATGCTATGAAGTTTGTTCGTGCATCTCCTGCACGTATGAAAAAATTTAAAGAATGTGCGGAAAAGTAGAAAATTCAATCCAAATCTATGGTTCAATTGGATGTTCCTACAAGGTGGAATTCAACTTTTTTAATGCTTGAAAGTGCTATAAAGTTTGAGAAGGCATTTTCAAGGTATGAGAAGCAAGATGCACAATATGTGCTTCAGCATATGAAAGAGGGAAAGCTGGGCACACCAACAAAGGAAGATTGGGAGGATGCAAGGGTTTTTCTTCCATTTTTGAAAGTTTTTTATGATGTGACTAATGCCATATCTGGTTCTTTGTTTGTGACTTCTTCCAAGTATTTTCATGAGTATTGTCTTATTTTGAAAACATTGAAAGGTTGGTTGGAAAGTAATGATGAAAGTTTGAGAAGGATGGCTGTAAAAATGAAGGAAAAACATGACAAATATTGGGGAGATATTGGAAACTTCAACATAATGATATTTATAGTTGTTGTGCTTGATCCTCGTTACAAATTAAAGTTTGTGGATTGGAGTTTTCGGAAGTTTCATGATTTCACAATTGCTAAATCAATGTCTTGGAAAGTGAAAACTGGATTTCACAACCGCCCAACGAACACCCCTAGGGGCTCGATATCCCTTGACACTAGTGCTTTCATCTGGATCACCATCAGGTACGAGAGAATCTACAAACTTTGTCGGAATTGTGGGCGCATAGGACACTCCTACCCACACTGCCCCTGGACAGATGAGGAAATTACTGATGTTCTCAATGAACAACTAGAAAGACTGCAACGCACACCAGGAACCGAAATGGGCATGAGCTTCACACGTACCCATTTTGTCAGTGAGGCTCGTCGCTTTCTCAACAGTCGTGAGCGACGATCTACCATGATCAGGACTATAAACTCACCCTCTGGCTTGTCTTATAGACCTCTTTCAGCCCCACCCATCGACTATGACTTCGGCCCAATGGGGTATATTGATGAACAGGGAGAAATTCAAGGAGTCTCGCCGACAACTGAGCAACTTATGGATGAGCAGGCTGGACTGCCCATCGAGACGGACTCTAATGATGAGTTACTCGAACCTGATCTCCCCAATGTCTAAGGTCTGAACCTTGGGCAGAATAATCTCATTCCCGAACAAGCTCCCTTTGTTGACCCTCCTACTATCCCAGCTCAACCACTCAACATAGCCCCTCCCACCACATCCTACCATGAAATGCTCCCTCCTAAATACCATGATCCTACCATCTATCACGATGAAACTGAAGATCCTGAACTTCTGGCCCCTTCTTGGAACATTACTGATCGAAGGCCTCCTTATATCTCTATCTTCCCACTCCCAATCCTTTTCCCGTCTCCAGAATTACAACAGGAATTTAACTCGGAGCAAACTCTCTCGCTCATCCCCTTTGACAATGATGAGATTGGTATCTCAAATGGTAGATGGATGGAGGTGTATGCTGATGCTGCAGAAAGCTACCCCAATGATAGGTTCATTGCCTTCCCTACTTCCCTCAATAACATTTCCCCAGGTTACCTGCCATCCACTCAAACACACCACAATCTCTATATTGGTGAATCAAGCAACTCCCAACCTCAAGAGCCAGCTCATCAGCACATGCTTAGAATCCCACTCCCAACTCTCCACGACTGATTGAGCTTGGAGTCATTTGGAATGGCTCCCAGTTTATGGCACTTGAAACCACTGCCCCTCCACTCCAACGCTCAGGAGCAGAGCAACTGCTTATCTGGTCTCAACAATCCGATAATGACCCCTCCTCCCGATCCTTTTGGATGATCAACATCCCCCAAAACCCAAGTTCCAATCCTCTAAACTGGACTGAAATGGATATTGAAGTTGAGCTCAGCAGAAAACGAAAATTTGACAATGCGGATGACCTACGTGCTGAAGTCTGCAAACGTGTCAGGACAAACCCACTGAAGCTTGGTCTCCTTGGTAACCTCTCCAAGAAGAGACCTCACTCAGCCCTCAGTGAAGCAGAGGACACCAATACTGGGTACTCAGTAATGATGGATGACATAGAGGCTCGGAGGAACAAGAAGAAGCTCAAAGAGCCTGACATTGCTGAGGACTTGTTAGAATGCTGGATTGATGAACTTGTCTCAAACTTCAATAGCTGCCACCTGGGGTTAAAAGAAGCTGTCCCTGATCAGCTCCCAAAGGAGCCATGAAGATCCTTTCTTGGAACTGTAGGGGCCTTGGACGAGCCTCTGCAAAGTATAGACTTAAGACTCTTCTTTTTAAGTTAAATCCTTGTATTGTCATCCTGCAAGAAACCAAACTTGCTAGTAGTAAGCTTTCTTTCTTGTTAAACTGGGGCCTTTTTGTAAATTACTGGGTAGTAGATCCCAATGGTTCCAAAGGTGGTCTGTGTATCCTTTGGAATAATGTTGTCTCTATTAATGTCATTTCCTCTTCTGCGTACTGGATTGATTGTGTTGTCACTCCCACTGTGGGAGATTTTTTTTTTCTTTTCTGCTGTATATGGTCCACCAAACCTGGCTGATAGACAAATACTCTGGGACCATCTTCTCCAAACCAACTGTCACAATGATCCTTGGTTGTTGTGTGGAGACTTCAATCAAGTCCTCTCCAAAAGGGACAAAATCAGATGCTGTGATACCTCAAGAGGTTGCTCTAAACTCAAAAACACTCTCCATGATAGAGGACTCACTAAACTCTCAGTATATGGAGGATGGTTTACCTGGACTAATAATAGGAAAGAGGACAATGTAGTCTGGAGCTTTTGGACAGAGGCTTCTGTAATATGCCTTGGCTTGTTCAACACCCACATGCTTGCATTAGCATCCTCCCACTGATTAACTCTGATCATGCTCCTGTACTCATCCAACTCAGTGACCCTTCCGCTTTACAACAACCTGCTAGAAGGCACTTCAAGTTTGAATCCAAATGGCTTCTCCATCCTGACTGTAGTCAACTCATCCCAAACTCCTGGGCCACAAACGTCACTGGTTCCTCCTCCTTTAAAGTGACCACAAAGCTCAGGAACCTCTCCTTCCAACTTAAATCCTGGGCCAAAACACACTTCTCTAACATATCTCGTAGGATTCAGGAGCTAGAGCAAAAGCTTCTCTCTCTCCAGCATCAGATTACTGATGAAGATCTCAGAGAGGAAGAACTTAGTACCTGCAGGCTACTTACCCACCTCCTGAAATGTGACCAAGAGCACTGGGCTCAGAGAGCTAAACTAAACTGGTTCAAGAATGGTGACAGAAACAATAAGTTTTTCCATGCCATGGTCAAGCACAGGAGGAGTAAAAACATAATTCATGCTCTCCTCGATAACAATGGAAATTGGCATCAGGACCTCCCTTCCCTCCTCACTCTCACCAAGGATTTCTTCTCCATCCTTCTTACACCCCATGTCACCACCAACTCTGACCTGGCTTCCTCCCTTGCATTCATCAAGGAAGCCCATCTCCCTTCCCTTACTCCAAGGGACTCCAATAAGCTCTGTGACCCTTTAACAAAATTTGAAATTGAAATTGCTGTGTTTCAAATGGAAGGTAACAAAGCTCCTGGCCCCGATGGATACCCACCATCCTTTTTCCAACACCATTGGCCAACCATCCGAGATGACATCTTCAATATGGTTGCATCCTTCTTCAATAGAGGCTTCCTCCTGAAAGACCTGAATAGGACTCATATGGTTTTAATCCCCAAGCATGAACAAGCTTGCTCCTTGAAGGATTTTCGACCAATAAGCCTATGTAATGTCTCCTACAGAATCATCTCCAAGGTCCTCGCCAACCGCCTCCAACATCTAATGCCCACCCTAATCTCTCCCTTCCAAAATGCTTTCCTTAAAGGAAGGTCAATATCAGACAATATAATTATGACAGGAGAACTCTTACATCATATGAAGAAGCAAAAAAAAAAGAGTAAGAACTATTGGGCTGCAATGAAAGTTGACTTCTTCAAAGCTTTTGATAAAGTCTCATGGTCTTTTCTCCTCCAAGTTCTTGAGGAGATGAACTTCCCTGCCAAATGGATCCAACTTATTCATCAATGCATTAGTACGGTAAATGTGCAAGTCATGGTTAATGGTTTGACCACTAAATCTATAACTCCTCAATGCGGGCTTAGACAAGGAGACCCCCTCTCCCCTTACCTATTCTTACTCTGCCTCAATGTTCTATCCCATCACCTCTCCAATCTCCAAGAGTCTAAGGCTGCCCCTGACATCAAAATTGCTAGAAATAGCCCACGCGTCAATCACATCTTCTTTGCTGATGACAACATAGTATTCTTCAAAGCCAACTTAAATTCTTGTCAAGCTATTCAACATCTGCTGACTTCTTTTGCTCATCAATCAGGACTGGCCAAGAATGACTCCAAATCTCAAGTCTGCTTCAACCCTAATACTCCTAGAAAATTTGTTAAGCTTATAAGTAAAACTCTTAAATGCAACAGTGCTGACACCATTGGTATCTACCTTGGTAACTACCTTGATGGTAAAGATTATAAGCAGACTGGCTTCCAACGCCTTCTTGATATGATCTCTGATAGATTAGATGGCTGGAAAGGTAAACTCCTGTCAAAAGCAGGGCGCATCAGACTGATCAAGTCAACTCTTGCTTCTCTCTATAGTTACTACCTCAATCACCTGTCTCTAACAAAACTCCAAGCTGCTAAATGTGATAGGTTAATCAATAACTTTCTTTGGGGTGACACTACTACCAAACGGAAAATGCATTTAATAGGATGACATACTGTTTGATTACCCCTTGAATATGGTGGATTGGGCATTAGAAACACACTGGACTTAAACCACTCTCTCCTGGCTAAACAAGCTTGGAAAATTCTGCATGATCAAGCCAGCCTGTTCAGTTGTTTTATGAGATCCAAGTATGGCCATCCTAACCACCACGAAGTCTTCAAATGCCCCAACAATGCCTCCCCCATCTGCAAAGGCATCTATAAAGCCTTCCTCTCCATCAAGCCCGATCTGAGATGGCAAGTTGGAAATGGTGAAAAGATTAATATTCTTAGTGACATCTGGTACAAGCCTATTACTCACATTGCTGAAGTCCACAAAGTCAAGGATCTCATCTCTGAAGATGGTACTTGGGACAAACAGAAAGTCCTCCAAATGTACTCCAGGAATGATGCTCTTGACATATTACATACCCCCGTATCGAAATTTGGGCTTGAAGACAAAATCATTCGGAATGGTAGTACTTCCGGGCAATACACTGCCAAACAAGGCTATAACTGTCGTCTCAACCATGAAAAGATTAATGATTTAGTCCCTTCCACGGTTAAATGGTCCCTGATCTAGAAGCTCCATCTTCCCCCTAAGGTCAAGACTTTTTGCTGGAAGCTCCTGCATCAAAGCCTGCCTACCGGTGACCTCCTCAAAAATAGGAAATTGGACATCCAAGGTAACTGCTTCTTTGGCTGACCTCACTCGGAAACTCTTGACCATCTTCTACTCCATTGCCCTATCTCGCGTTATGTCTGGTTTGGCTCAAGACTAGGTCTAAGGATTGAAAGGGTTGTAGTCTCCGGAATCTCCCATTGGCTAGCTCAGCTTCTCAACAACTATGACCATAAGGCCAATGACTCTCTGATCGCACCCGTCGCTAGGTGGTTAAAAATACCGAAAATAATGCACTATAGTGGTGCAATCCGAGTCGATCTCTCGAGAAACTTTTGTGCAAAGTTTAAACTAATCGGGTGAAAGCAACAGAAATTTGTTCTTTGAGTGATTATCTATGATCTAAAATAATAATTAAATAAAGCAATAATATTTTTGTGTTTTTAATTGAAAGACTGAATTGAAAGGCAATAATAATAAATTAACGATTAACCGAGTTGAGAGAGTACCCGACAGAGCAATTGGATTAAACAATCATCACTAATAAAGATAAACAGAGCATCTCACACAAATCATCCTAAGGTAGTCACTAATAACTCAATGACCTAGGCTAACAACATTATCATGAAAATACCTCCAACAAGATAAATCATAACAAGTACTGAAAACCTTCATTAAATTGATGATAAAGAAGATCAAGAAACACAATCTTTATAACAAATACCATTGTCAAAGCTATATACCTATAATTATAACCACTCTAGGGTTACAATCAAGATATAATTAAACAAATAAAACCAAGTTTCTAATCAAGAATTAGAATTCACAAATAGTTCTCAGGTCCAACTAGAAACACAGAACAATAATGTAAAACCCTAATTCTAGTGTGAGAAAAACTCCCTAATAGTGAAACCCTAGTTCATGCTTTGCTCCAATGCTCCTCCGGGTATGAGTGTTTAGCCGCTCATGGTTGACAAATGAACAACTTCAGATTTGGCTGCCATGATCCCAAGAAAAGCTTCACAAGATGATGAAAATCGCTAACCGAGATGTGGAATATGTAAAACTCTCTCTAAGCAAGTGTGTGGCCTCCAAATGACCTAAAAACCTTTCATATATGTAAATTTCGGCTCATTCCAAGGAAATCTAGGTCAGAATCATCAAAATCGGGCTTGGGCCTGAATAATTATAAGTTATCGCAAACTCGCTGAGGCTATGCACGGCGGCGGTTTCCGCGGCAAGATTTCCAGAGAGACCCGTCGCGGCCTTGCCCGCGGCGGTTTCCATGGCGGTTTTTCCTGCAACTTTGATTCTTCTCGGTTTGGTCCCTGACTCGTCTCGAAGCATCCCTAAGCCTTCCTTGAAGTATTTCAACACTTTGGACTTCATCAAAACCTATCAAGAACATCGAGAAACTAAGTGAATTCTCAAGATAAAGAGGATTAATCAAATAATAAAGATTAAACCCGAGAAAACCACTCAATTACTCACAAAATTGTCCAAATAATCCTCAAACCTCAAGGCATCATATTTCATCATAAAAGGACATAAAGGCATGAAAATGAATCCTAAATGAATATAAAATGCCCTAAAATGTCACTAAAATATATGATGAAATATGGTCAGATCACTCTCCCAGCAACAGGTTTGTGGAGCTTGTCTTTTGGATCTGCTGGAGTATATACCATCAAAGGAATGTTGTTGCTTTTGGAAAAGGCAAAACATCACCTGCTGAAATCATCAACCTTATGGAGGCTATGGTTGCCCAGCATCAATCCCCTACCACGCCTAGGGGAACAATTGATTCTAGGAACACCTCCAACTCTAGAGGAGATGGCCACATCGACTTTCATTTTGATTACATCCGAGACAAGAAAACCCACAAAATTGCTACATGTGTCTTCAACTATCAAGATCCGCGCAAAGAGCTTTTGGAACACTTCATTCTCAGAAATTCCTTGGGTGTGGATATGTCTATCCTTCTAAGTATTCGAGACACGCTTGAAACCATCTCCCAACAAGGGATGAACAAGGTCTGTCTCAGTCTACAAAGAATCCATACTCACAACCTGCTTAATGGTGATCCGGACGAAATGCTCGCTACTGCATCATCCTCTCAGATATCCATTTATTATGTAATAGATTCAATTATGTCTCTTTTAATTTATGCAACCTTAATATGCAAGATGTGATTAGGCATCACATCCCCTAAACTGGTAAGGTTCTCTTTTGTCTGTTCTCCTTAAATTCAAAAAAAAAAAAAATAATTGAAGCCTATAGAGATATAATAGTGTCTACGTAACACTATAATTTAACAAATTGTAGCGTCTGCGTGGAGGCAAGCAGACTAGGAAGGAAGTCATGCCATCCTTAGCTTCAACTTGAATTTTCTTCTACGTTTCTTATTAAATTATTGGCATCTTAGAATAAGATAGGTGAATAATTATTTAGATAACTAAAATATTCATATTTAATAAATACTCATAATTTTTATTTTTGGACTTGAATTCAGGTTTAGGTATAAATAATTAAAAAATATAATTCAAATGTGTTTTTGTTTACAAAAATTACAAGTTTGGATCTAACAACAGATAAATAATACTCAATTTTTATTTTACTTATAATAATAATAATAATATATTTTTACATATAATAAAAATTATTTTTAAAAATATTTAAAAAATATATTCATATTTATAATTTTATTTTTTATTTTTATGATTATAAATTATAATCAAAAATTAGTTAAAAAAATAAAATTAAAATTAATACAAAAAAGATTTTAAAAATAAAATGAATTTAAGGCTAGGTAACTAAGTATAAGAATTCAAATAATCATAAAGTTTAGAAATAAATAAGGAACAATTGTTTAGTTTCCTTTTTGGCCTGAGAATCATTTAAGTTTTTTTTTTTTTTTGGTT
>QANZ01046028.1:55564-108207 GCA_003254925.1 Chamaecrista fasciculata | reverse complement strand
TTTTTTTTTTTTTTTTTTGCCTGAAGTGTGTATTTTGGTTTGTGAAACAAATTGTCCATTATTTGAAAAATATGTTTGTTTTGTGACGTTGAAACTTGGAAAACTATCCCAAAAAGAAAAATAAAATAAACAGAAATCTATCCACTAGGGCTGCACAAAAATCTAGTTGACTCGGTCAACCCGGTCTGGCCCAGTCAATTCGGGCAAGGTTGAAGCAAGATCGGGCCAAGTAAAAAAATAAGCAGGGGAAGCCTTATCCTCATTCCTCAAATCGAAGCCCTGCGTCTCCGAGTTCGTCTCCTCTCTCCATCTTTGTCTCCTCTTCTCTCGTCGCCATCTCCATCTCCTCTAGCCGCCGTCTCCATCTCCATCTCCATCTCCTCAATCTTCTTCCATCGCATCGCCAACATTCCACCATCATGTAACCTAATTTGGCTTGTTTTAAGACCTTTTGTTTGTGCAAATTTCATTTGGGTCTAACAATTTCTAAAAAATATCACAGCAGCTTCAATTTTTTTTAAAAAATAAAAACCACTACCTCGACCCCACCCAATAAGAACTGACCTAGCCCGGTAATATTCCAGGTTTACCGGGTCCAAATATGAATTCGATTCATATATCGAGCCAGGTACAAACTTGGGTCGTGTGCAACCCTACTATCCATAATGTTTTCAAATAAAACTTAAATAAATGGTCATAAAAGTGATGTTATTTTATTTTTATTTTAATTACGAATACTTTGGAGATTATAATTCTGGTTTATTCTATAATTATTAAAACACTCTCGCGCACATCACCGTGATATCGTATACACACTCTCCTACAGACTCACCGGCAACTAATACAAGACAGTAAGACACATACCTAACCAATAAATATTTGGTGTAGTGGTAAGCGAACTGCATTTTAAGTTGAGAGACTTATGTTTGAATTTTGGAGTCCATATTGTTGAGATAATTTTAACTGTTTGCTTTTAATCCAAATAAGATTAATCTTCACTTAAATCGTTACAAGGATGAGTGAAAAAAACCCAAAGTTAAAAACACACATATGCCACATTCACATATATATAACACTCACTCACTCACCTCTCACATTTACACATCAATTGTTAGGAATGAGTAATATTGATATATTGATAGTATAAGAGATCAACATAATAAAATAAAATAAAATTTATTATTTATTTTTTGAATTTACATTGAATTAATTAATTATTCTATGAATAATTAAAATATATTACTTAGTTCCTGATTTATTGCAATTGTCAATAATTTGATTTTTGAAGACTGAAAAAATAAAAAATTAAATATAAATTCAAGGACTAAAAAATATTAATTTAATATAAATTCAGACATTAAAAAAAATATAAAATCAATTTAAATTCATAGACTAAATGTCACTAAGAACTAAATAGTTCATAATTAAAATATTTCACATACTAAATTTTTATTTCAATTATTTATGAATTGATTAATTATTCAATCTAAATTTTAACTAATAAATTTTCTCTAAAATAAAGTTATTTCACCCCCAACTTTCCAGTGAGGGGGTTAACTCCATTAGAATTTAGACAACACTGGCAAATTGCCATAGATTTTTTTATGCATTAAATATTTCTTTTTCTGTGTGGTGCGAATTTAAGAGTTGGGCCAATAGAAATTGGGATGGATTTATGAAGTATGAGGAGAAAGATAGGGTCTTACGTTTTGCAAAGGGCCTTTTTTTTTCCATATTATTTTTCCTTCTTTCATACTTTCTTTTTCTCTTGAAACCCCTCTAAAAGTATTTATTAGGGATAACAAAACTGATTCTATCCAATTTCTACGGATTCAAACCAAATCAAACCAATTAAAATTAATTAAAAATTTGGTTTGTTTGGATGGAAAAATAAAGAATCAATTTAGTTCAAATCGGTTCATTTTTTAAATTGATTCTCAATCAAATCGATCAAACCAACTGATTCTATTAAAATACTAAATAATATATTATACTAGGGGCTTGGCGTGCCCGTTAGGGCACGCCAATATGCATGTAACGTTTGAATTGATTTAAAGTTGAAGATTATATTAAATTTTTATATTGATAAAAGAGTAAGTTTGGGACCAATTTGAGAAATTATAAAATATTTAGGACCAATTTGAAATTACCTCATATGGGGAGAATGAGTGGGGAGAGAGTGGTGGCATTTTTAATTTTTAATTGTTTTTTGCATTTTTTTAATTCATTTATTTTTTTAAAGAAGTGGGGAGAGTGAGTGGGAGAGAGTGTGAGTGAATTTTTTTTCTGTTTTAATTTTTTAATTCACTATTTTTGACCAACCATAAGGGGTGGAGCCATATAATATAGTATAGATATAGATATAGATATGTGTTTAGCAGTAGTCTTTGATCTTACTGCCTCCCCTTTGTGATATAATATTACTAAATAATATATAAATTATGAATGTTATTTAGGCTCCGTTTGGTAGTAATATAAGGATGTAAAGTAAAGGGTTTTACAAGGGAAAAATTGTGAGGGAAAGGAAAAGTAAGTGAGGGAATGTAAAGTAGGTAAAGATAGAAAATATTTGGTGTAAATAAGATATTAAAGGGAAAGTAAAGTAGGTACAAAATTGAAAAAGTATGTACAAAATTGAAATTACTGAAATGCCCTTGTTTTATAAAATAAATTACCAAAAAGAAGAAATGGAAGGGGCAAATATAGAATTTCACTCCAAATTCCATAAAGCAAAGTGGAATTGCGAACCTAGAAGGAGGGAAATTTTTTACAGTTCATTGTAAACCAATTTACAATGTAATTTACCTTACAAGGTCCAAAATACACTACTAAACAATGGAGATTATTGGATTTTATGTCTTTTACATTGCAGACCCACTTTTTATATCTACTAAACGGAGCCTTAGTTGTGAAAAAGGAATGAATTGTGATTATCTAGTATATTATTTAATATATTATTCAAGTAATATATTATATATATGTTTGGCGGTAGTCTTTTATCTTATGGTTTCCTCTTTGTGATACAGTTATTAGCATATATATAATTAGTATGTAATTATAATTTTTGGCATCTCAAGTTTTTAAAAATAATTATACTAAAAAACCAACCAATCGAATCGAACCAAACTGATTATAATTGATTTGGTTTGATTTGATTGTCCAGAATTTTTTGAATGAATTGAATGACTATTTTAGTCATTTAATTGTATCGGTTCAATTTAAATTTAGACAAATTAAGTTAAATTGATGCACACCCCTAATATTTATTTACGAAAAAGGCATAAATAAAATATATCAAATATCTATAATCTATAATGTGTTATATAAGGGTGTTTAAATGGTTGGTTTGGTTCAATTTAGATTATTCATTCAACTGAATCCATCTAATTGAATGATTGCAAAAGTCATCCAGTTTAATTTAAATCAGTTTGTATTGATTCGATTGATGAGTAAATACATAATATAAAAAGAAATCTTATATAGATATTTCATATGTTGGGCCATATGTTAAAGGGACATGAAGAACATGAAGAATCCGATCGGAGCCCAGCCTGTAAAGCCCAACAGTGGACAAGATGCTTGAAAATGATTACGATACCTATTACCTAAGACCAATACAAGTTTACAACTTAAAAATTGATTGAAAAATGATATCAAAATTATGTTTGGAAGATACGGAGCAGAACACTTTATTTTGAGGAATATTGTGTTCCATGTGTCAATGGCTGACCGCAGATCCTTATATAACATTCATACAGGACATATTTATAAATTTTAGGATCTAGAATCATTTTTTTTTCAATTTTAACGGGAGAAACAATAAAAATATATATATATAGAATTAGAAGACCCTTTAACTAAGTGATGTGGGACTTCAACACGCCCCTCTCACGCCCAACTCGAGCGTGAAGCCAACGGGTTATTCCCAGGGCAGCCCATAGTAAGGCTCATCCATCCCACACGCCTAGGCTCTGATAATATGTAGAAAGACCTAATTCACCCCCAAAAGAGCTATCAAAGGGAGAGGGTTGCCCCATTATATATATATAGTGTTATAAGGCCCTTTAACTAAGCGATGTGGGACTTCAACATGCTCCTCTCACGCCCAACTCGGGCGTGAAGCAACGGGTTATTCCCAAGGCAACCCACAGTAAGGCTCATCTATCCCACACGCTCAGGCCTGACTCTGAGTCATGAATAGATATGATCTATGAAGTATGGACATGGACACGAGACACGACACATCACGAACACGGGACACGACACGGACATGGACACACTGACATGTCAAGTTCTTAAAATTACGCGACACCACACGACATATATTTCTATATATGAATAATTAAAAATTCATTAATTTTAATGAAAACTTTAAAAATTACATTATTCATTCATAATATATGTTATATGTGTTATTATTTTTTATTGTTTGTCATGTGAAAGTCACAAAAAAATGATTTTATATCTTGAAACTTATGAATATGTGTCGTATGAGTGTTGTACGGGTGTCAGACACGGACACATGTCCGACATAGCGACACACTCTTAAAATGAAGTGTTCATGCTTCATAAGATATTATCATTTTTAAAATTTTAATTAGAATTTATGGATATTTAATTATTTTTATCTATAAATATATATTGTGTCATGTAATATAATTTTAAGAATTAAATATATTAGTATACCGTATCAATATTGTGTCTCGTGTCTATGTCACTGTTTCTGCTTGATAGTTTGATAGTAATTAAATATTTCACCCCACCACCACTTGCTACGCCTGTTTTCTCTGATAAAATGACAGGTATGTATTTAAAAAAATAAATATTAATTAAACTATATTTTTTAAAAAAATATTTACTAATATATATTTTGTTTTACGGCGCGTCGAATTTGCTTTTATTTTGCCGCAAGTCGCTAGTGGTGGTAACGACTTGCGGCAACTATTTTGTGCACACAAGTTGCTAGGGGTGGTAGCGATTTGCCGTAACTGGTGCAAATTTCGAATTGCCGCAAGTCGCTCTCACTCCTACCGACTTGCGGCACACCAATTCTGCATCTGGATGAGATTTTTTAGATTTTCGGCGAATAGCATGGCGACACGTGGCATGAAGATAACATTTGCATCCAAATTTCTCCGTATCTTCTTTCTTCTTCCCTATTCATCTCTCTCCTCATTTCTCTCTTTCACAATTTCGCCTCTTTCTTTCTTCTTCTCTGTTCCTCCCTTCTCAAAAATTCCAACCCCACAAACTCCTTCATTTCAACCCCATAAATCCCTAAACAATCACTTTCATCTCCACTTCCCTTTCTCCTTCTTCTTCTCATTTCACTTTCATTACCCCACATAGCACATACACACCAAAAAACAAATATTAAGGTATGTTTACAACAAATTTAATTTTTTTGTCGATTTTTTTTAAATATGTGCTCATTTTTAGGGTTTAGGGTAGTGGTAATTTTTTTAAAAAATATGTGATAATCTGATTATTTTTTTTCAAAACGATTTTTTTTTAAATATGTGATAATTTTTAGGGTTTAGGGTAGTGGTATTTTTTAAAAAAAATATGTGAAAATCTAACTAATTTTTTTTTTCAAAACGATTTTTTTAAAATATGTGATTTTTTATTATTTAATGTTTGTATTTTTTTAGATAATGTATTAGTATAATTAGTTAGATTTAAGTTTTTTGATTTAGTAGATATCTTTAAGAATTTTTATTATGTTAATATGTTCAACAATATTAGAAATGTTAGTTAATAAAGTTGTTTAACAATTTTAGATTATATTGTTAATACATCCTTCAAACTTTCTTTGCTCTCAAACGACGTACTCTTCTTAATTTCCCCATTCAGTGAATTTGGAATCTGAAGGTCCTCTACCTGTTCTGGATAAGTTTCATGCAAAAAAGTGGCCGAAGGAGAAAAATTTGACAAATGTTGAAAAGGATGCATTGAGTCAGTAGGAGTAGGACCACCACCATTGTTGACATGTTGTTCATCCTCATCTGTGTCTGTATCAGCATTGTCATCATCATCTTCTTCTTCTTCTTCTTCTTCTTCTTCTTCTTCTTCTTCTTCTTCTTCTTCTTCTTCAAAACTCTCATAGGCATAGTCTTGATTAACCTCTTGCTCAATAATCAGATTAAATGAATCATCCAAAACAAGTTGTTGATGGCTAGGACCAGCATTCAAATCAAACCTTGAATCAACATTACTGGTTCGAACACAAAGTTCCATTAAATTCAACAATCGATTCTCAGTACATCCTAAATGATATCGTATCATGACTTCTACATCATTATCATTAGTGATATCTAATGTACTAAACTTCATAGGAAAAATTTGAACAGGTACTCTATAGACAATATCAGATATAACTTGGTTCCTCTGCAAATTCAAATTTCTCGAAATCAAATCTCTCAAATCCTCATAGGAAATATTGTCTCTAACCTGTATTATAGTTGGGGATCCTTCTATCCGAAATATCATTCCTTCATTATGAGAAAGTTCTATAATTCCATTCACAAAAACTGATACCAAAATGTTACTCATTTATTTACCTTCATATATAAATATTCATTCAAATTACATTTCTAAGAAGTATCTCTAAAACAAATAAACAATTATAACAAAAAAAAAATTTAATACAACAACTTATAATAATACAACTTAAAAAAAAAATTATATTCACCTATATAATACTAAGATAATAATAATTATAACAACAAAAAAACCACATTTACAAAATTATTAAACAATTCATTAATACAACAAAATATTTAATATTATCCTAACAAAACTTTGAAATAATTATATATATTCTACAAAATTAATAGAAAATAATCATAAACAATGCAAATACATTATAAATATTCAAATCATACAAAAAAATTCAACTCAAGTGAAAAAGTTTAAAAGAAAAGTAACTAACCTCTTGGAAAATCAAAATGAAGAAAAGTAATGGTAGGATGATGATTGAAGAAGAAGAAGAAATATGGAGAATGAAGAGAAGAATGAAGGAGAAAAGATGAGGAGAGGAGGTGAAAATGAAATGGATGAAGGAGAGAACAAGAAGAAATAGAGGTTCAGTGAAAAAATAGTCATTGAGCGGTCGATTTTGCGAAGTTACTGTCTGCAAGCCGCTGTCACCCGGAGCAACTTGCGGAACTAGAATTAATTGTCGCAAGTCACTACAAGCTGTAGCGACTTGCGTGCAAAAAAATTTGCCGCAAGTCACTACAGGTGGCAGCGACTTGCGGCAAATAACAGGCCAACGAGAATGTAGTGCCTTGCACGCATGTTGCTACCAGTTGTAGCGACTTGCGTGCAAAAAATTTGCGACTTGCGGCAAATAACAAGCTAACGGGAATGTAGTTGCCTTGCTCGCATGTTGCTACCAGCTGTAGCGACTTGCGTGCAAAAAAATTATAGCCGCAAGTTGCTCCCAGTGGTAGCGACTTGCGGCAAAACTGAAAAATTTGTCAGCGCCGCAAAAAAAAATATATATTGATGAATATTTTTATAATAATTATTATTTAGTAAATATTTATTTTTTTAAATATATATTGATTAAATAGCCTGTTTTCTCACATGACACTTTAAAGCTTATCTTTGTCTAAACATTAATTTAAACATTAATTTAGTTATTCTTCACAATGCATTCAAAACTTGCAACTTGCAAGTGACCAAAATTTATAAGATATTTCACATCAAATGATATGGAATCCAAGTTTTTTGTATCCTTTCACTAAAGGGTCAGTTCGTTTCCGTTCTTTTTAAAATTTGTTTTGATTATAATCATAGTTTGATTATAATCAAAGATGATTATTTTTGTAGTGGTGTTTGGATGATTGTTGATTATTTGGTGTGAAATTATTAAAATGGGTATGTAATGATTGTGGTAGGTGGATAAAAAGTAAGGAAATTGATAAATTGTATAGGGGTATAAATGGAAGAAAAAGTTGGAAAAAGTAATATGTGATTTGATTATAATAAAAGTGTGTTTGGATGTGATTGTTGTTTGGAAAAAAAATAAAAAATGTTACTGTTTACCTTGAAAAGCGTGAAACCTTGATTATTTTTGTGTGCAAGTGGAGGGATGATTTTTCAAATCGGTGCACCGTTTCATTTTTGCCTACGAAATGGTGCACCAAAAAGGACTAAAATGTCTTCTTGTTGCTCGACATTCGGTGCACCAGCGAAGAAATCGGTGCACCGATTCGCAGCAGATGAGAAAGAAAGTGTAGCGCTGGCGGACCCGAAATTTTCTTTTATTTTGGCCTAATACTCAATTGGTGTATGTGAGCAATCGGTGCACCAAATACTCAATCGGTTCACCGATTAGGTGGTGTAAATTCCTTATGTGAACAATCGGTGCACCAAATACTAAATCGGTCCACCGATTAGGCGCTGTAAATTCCCTATGTGAACAATCGGTGCACCAAATACTCAATCGGTGCACCAAATGTCGGCCTATATAAGCATTTGGCGTCCCATTCATTCATTTTTTTAACCAACAAATGAATTAACAATGTTCATAGTTGCCTTTCATACTCTTGCAATCTTCAGCATCCACAATATTCATAGTTCACCAACAAATGAATTAACATTTTAACCCCAATTCATGTTGGGGTAGAAACGAAAATGAAGTTGAACATAACTTTGAGTTTAGAATTCAGATCTTGGCTTCTTGTTGACTAGTTTCCCCGCCTGTATATTCATTTCCGAGTTCAAATACATTGCCGTCAGCCGGCAAAGTCGCCGTTCCGGTGGTGTCAGTGTCTCCATGACCTCCTGTCTCTTCGAGATCCGGTAGTGCTTGTGGTTCTATGAGTTCTACCACACTACACTGCACAGATTAAAGAGGAAAAAGAAAATTCAACAATTGAGGTTGATTTGCTTTCATTTTCCTTACTGTCTCTCAACTCTGACTGTAAATTGTAAAGGTAATTCCTATCTCGCGACACAGAAGGGGAATTTGAGCAATTGACGGGGAATATGGCTGCGAGACAAATGGAGGAGATACAGAAGAATCAAATAGCGTTTCGCATCGTCGTAGTGGGAATGACAGATCTGTGGTCTCAGATTTCCAAAACGCATTCGAAATTAAAGAATCAAAATTAAAAAAAATTGAAGCCATAACACGACGATTTTCGAATCTAAGCAAAACAGAGCAATTTCTCAAAATTTCTTGTGGCAATATGATCTATGGGTGCCGAAAACCAAAACCATAAACTCATTTCTTGTGATCTATGATCTATTTCACATCACCAACTTCGAAAACCATAAACAGAGCAATTTCACTTTCTTATTTCACATCACCAGCTTCGAAAACCAAAACCATATGATCTATGATCTATTTCTCAAAATTTCTTGTGATTTCGATTCAAATTCGTTTGATTTCGTTTTCGTTTTGGTTGTGATTTCAATTTTGGATTCTGAGAATTCGATTTTCGAAGAGGTCGACGGAGGAAAGGAGAGAGTGAGGATGAGGATGAAAGACCTCATTCAATTTTGGATTCTCAAAATTTCTTGTGATTTCGATTCAAATTCTGAGAATTCATTCTTATTTTTTCATTCGTTTTGATAGTTTATAAGAGTCACAAACCAAAGCTACATAAGTTCGTCATGTATATTTCATCATTTAAGTTGTATATATCCACCGGATTGATATTTGGGCAACAAACTGCAAAATCAAAAGTATACCAAGATTGTATAAACTTTTCATCTTTAGTAATATATTTAATAAGCTTTTGAATCAACCTTCTTTTTTCTACGTTTAGTTATAAATTAAAGAATCATGATATATAGATTTTTGGAAAGTTAGTTTGTCCTTCTTATTAACAAACCGCATTTTATTATAAAAATCATATGAAGGATATTTCTTTTAAAAGTTACAATGCTAAATTCAGAAATTTTCTCATTGAATGTTGGTTTATGTCTGTGATAAACATAATTTGGGCTCTTATTACCCTGTAATCTCGAGCAAGCAATCATGTATGTTTGAAAACCTTATGCTTCCCCTATGAATGTATGTTTGAAAACCTTATGCTTCCCCTATGAATGTCATTTGCCATATTATTATTAAGGTTGAAATATAAATTAGTCTCTTATTTTTTATGAGATTGCAAATCAGGTTATTATTAATATTATTTGTTTTTTTTTTTGCATATTTTTTTTCATATCTTTGTAAAAAATTCTACCGTTAGTTCTACCTTAAATTTCGTCAATCTTTTCGATTAAATGTAACGTAGACAACTGACTTGGAAGAGAGAGAAAATTTATGTGGGGGCCCAAAAAAGAAGAAGAAAGATATAATATTAAAATTGCAACTTACACTAAGATAAAGTACTAAAATTGTTTTAGTATTTAGTTCGTCACATCAACACACAACGTTAGCGTTAACAGAGGAAGATGAACGAAAATAGAAGTGAGACTAACAATAAAATGTTAAAGATAACTTGACAAAAAAGATAAAAGACTAAAATTACATTTTAGCTTATTGTAATTCATTCGAATTTATTAATCTAATTAATGTAAAAATTAATATTTTTTATTGTTATTATTATTGTTTTTTATAAATAAAAGACATAAATCCATTTCTATATTTTTATCATATTATTATGAGCAAGAAAGAAAGTGAGAATTGGAAGTGCTCTATTATTCTTCTAGTGAGCCGACCATCATTAAAGAGGAAGACTCCCAAACTCACAGGTCACCTACCAATCTACCATACATACCCCATCACTTCAGTCATGTTTATTGAATTTTATTTTATTTTTTATATAAACATTACTAGTAAAATAATTCGTTTGGATGAATTAATGAAAAATTTAATATAAATTATTTAAATACAATAGATATTTTTTTATTATAAATAAACACTTTATTTAGATATATTGTTTTTTTGTTAATTGTTATTCATAGAAATTCTAAAATGATGGAAAAAAATATTTATATATTTTTATTAAAATACATTTATTTAAAAGATAATAGATAGATAGATAGACTAGTTTATTTAGGCTAGCCAACACCAACCCATTTTAAAATTAGTCATGTGTTAGGGTGAATGAATTGCGCCAACGTGTTTTTTTTTTCTAAACATAATTCATTCAAAAGTAAAGCAATACCAAATATAATACAAACGAAAACAAAGTAAAAATAATCAATCCCTCTCTAGTATAAACAACAATATTAGACAAGATATCAACTAGCGAAGGTAAGGGGTTTACAATCCATTCAAGAGGACCTATCCTCGTTTTAGACAAATTGGCAAGATAATCAACCGCCAAGTCAGCGAATTTGGGGATTCAATTAAAGCTACAACTATCTAAAAAACAGGAAACATAAATAAAGTCATCTAAAAGAGACAAACCCTTCTAAACATGTAGGTAGACAACCCCAATGGTTGTTTTAAAAAAGATATAAACAGACTCAAATGAACAATAATAAAATAATAAAACGAAACAACGTTATGGAAGAGCACTCAAAATTCAGGACCAAACCAAGAAGCCGCTGCGGAAGCCAGAAGTCGTCGTGGAATGCCTAGTCCAGATTCGCCGCCACAGAACGTCGTCGTGGGAGCCTGATCCAGAACGCCGTCGACACAAAACTCTATAACCAGGGGGAGGGCCACCGCCGCTGAGACAACAGCAACCCAAAGTTTCACTTAAAAAAACTCTCACGGCGGAGAGAGTTTTCTTTCACGAAAGAGAAATTTTACTTTTTAGTAGGGATGAGCACGGGTTGGGTTGGGGCAGGTTGAGGGGAAATCCCAGCCCAACCCGCACATCAATCTGCCGGTTGGGTTGGGTTGGGTTTTATGATTTTTAAAACTCAACCCGAACCAACCCAACCCGCAGATTGCGGGTTGGGTTGGNTAGTGAAAGATAATTTTATTGAAATTTGTAATAAAATTTTTTAACTTAAACTTCAAAGTAGATAAACAAAAATATATTGTAGTCATGTAAAAATATATTATATTTTTAATAAATATATGATGAAGTTGCAGGTTTTTTTATTTAAATAATATAAAAAATAAAATATTTAGATTTTTGAGACAAAAAATAAACTATTTAGATATATGGGACACTCGGATATGGTCCGAGTGTCCTAATACACCTGGTCCAATCACCCAGTGCCACGTGGCACTGGGTGCAGATTATTTTTTCAAATTTTTTTGGGACAGTCCGAGTGTCCCTGACTAACACAGATTTTATTTCTTTTTGTTATATCTTATATTATATGGCTCCACCCCTTTCTGGTCGTCCATGTTTAAAACTATAGTCTATGAAATTAAAAATAAGAGAAAATTTACTATTTGGTCTCTCTTTCTTTACTAAGTTAATAATTTAGTCCCTTATTTATTTTATATACATATTTACGTACCCGTTAGGGCACGCAAAGCCCCTAGTATATATAAAGTGGGGGGACCGGGTTGAGAAAGAGAGAGAAGAGAGATTCAGCGAAAAAAAGAAAAACAAGAGGAGAGAGAGAAAGTAAAAAAAATAGATATAGGATAAAGTGATTGGTGTATAAGTTTAAGAATTTGTGGTATAGAAATTGAAAATTTGAAGACTAAAATTTAAAAAATTTAAGAGTTAAATAAATTTAAATTATCTTAATTAATAATAATATATTTAGATAATATTTTTTAGGGTAAATTACACTTTGGTACCCTGTGGTTTGACGGACCTGGATCCTCTGCATTTCAACTTTGGTGCATTTTCATAAAGTGTAGAGAGAGAATGGAAGAGTTGGAGAGAGAAGTTTGGTGAAGTGTGGGTTCCATAAAATTTTTCTCTCTCTAACTCTTTCTTTCTTTCTCTAAACTGCACACACTTCACAATGCAGAGGATCCACTCTCGTGGTTTGACCCTATTTCACTTTAGTACCATGTGGTTTTAAACCTGACACTTTGGTACTTTGTGGTATTCTCCATTAATATTTTGGTACCCTCCAGAGCTATTTTGTAATTTTAACCATAACAAATTTTGCAAAAATTACATATTGACTCCAAAAAATTTTCAAAAAATTACAAATAGGTCACTGGATACATATTATCTAGGGACCAAAATGAAAACTTCAAAAAATTACACTTTAGTCACTAGATACATATTGACCCCAATTTGTTTTTATCCAGTGACCAAAGTGTAATTTTTTGAAGTTTTCATTTTGGTCCCTAGATAATATGTATCCAGTGACCTATTTGTAATTTTTTGAAAGTTGCATGTATGATATTTAAGAAATCTTATTAGATAGAAAAAGAATCTACAAGAAACACAATAAAAATATAATATATTTTTATAAGCTCATTTGAAAATGAGTCTAATATATTTTATATTTTTAATTTTATAAATTATAATTATTTTAAAACTATTTTATATATGTTTTGTATATATTTTTATTTAAATATTGTATTTGTATATTATCTTCTCATATTACTTTTTTAAATTATAATTTTTTTACAAAATACATTAATTTTTAGAATTAAAGATAGTTTTACATAAGATTTCTTTTAGTATAAAATCAAATAATTCTGTAATTATAATTAATATCGAAATAAAAACAAAAATATTATTAATAATTTACAAAATTCATTATAATTTTATTTATTTTTCATCATATTATTAATATTTTGAAATTTTTAATTAAAAATTATATTTTTTAATAATAAAAAGGTGTTACCTTGCGGGTCGGCCCATTTAGCTCGCAGGCCAACACAAGCGTACTTGGACTTATGTAATAAGGTCCATTTATATATGAGATGATCCAAGACATCTTGACTCATTTGACATTTTTAATACAAACTCATCAATGCTTCTTTAACGATTAAATTAGCGAGCGAGTTAAGAAGAACAAAAATCACAAAGGAAAAAAAAAATAATAATAATAATAATAATAATAATAATAAGGGAATATCTAAAATGTGTCCTTAGGGCACATGTTTAGGGACATTTATTATGCACTGAAGATTGCAAAAGTAGAAACCTCAATCATTTATATTAAATGGTCTAATTCTTTTTTTTTAATGATTATATTACCCTCTTATAATTTATTTTAAGTTTATTTTAAATTTATATATATTTTACAAAAAAAATTAATTTAATAAAAAAAACTCAAATTAATTTTTTGATTGTAAAATTTCTATAAATATAAAACCAAATTAAATTTAAAGCTTATAATTAATTGGCGATTTAGAGTTTAAGGTCTTTGAATTTTAGAGGTGTGGTTTAGGGTTTAAGGTTAGGGTTTAGAATTTAGGATTTAGAGTTAGGGTTAGAATTTAGGGTTTAAGATTAGGGTTTAAGGTTAGAGTTTAGAATTTAGAGTTAGGATTTAGGATTTGTGGTTTAGAATTTAGGTTTAAAGTTTAGTATTTATGGTTTCTAGTTTTGGGGTTTAGGGTTTATAATTTTGTATTAATACCTATAAATTTAAAATTTATTTTAGAAGGATAATATTGTCTTTTTAAAAAAATAAAGTGAGTTATTTATTTTAAATGCATTTATTATGACAATTTTATACTTCTCAAAGCATAATAAATGTTCCTTAATATGTGCCCTAAGGGCACATGTTAAAAGAACCCATCAGGATTTCATAATTTGAATATAGAATAATCTTTGCTTAAATTCTAAAATAGATAAAAAAAGGAAAGAATAATTTTATTTATCTATTTTAAGATATCAATATAAACTAATATTTATTTAAAGGGAAAATTTCATTTACCCACCCTGAACTATGTGTTCAATTGCAATGTCCCTCATAATATATGAAAAATAACAATTAACTCCTCAATCTGGTAATTTTGTAGCAATGCCCTCCCAACCGTTAGTAATACCGTTAACTTTTTTATCTTGAACTCCTTATAAATTGCATAAATACTTCATAAAACGGTCAAGTGACATAATTTTATATACCATGTGCAACTGATATGAGATTTAAAAAATAAAAAGTTAACGGTGTTACTAACGGTTGGGGGAACATTGCTAAGAAATTAATAGATTGGGTTTACTTGTTATTTTTCATAGATTAGGGGTGACATTACAATTGAACACATAGTTCAGGGTGGGTAAATGCGATTTCTCCTTATTTAAATTATAGAATCCTATAATAAAATTAAATTTCCTCTAACAAAAATAGCCTTATTTGTAAATATCGAAATAGGTAGCATTTAAAAAAAATTGTGCATGAAAATTATTGAAATTAAGAATATGGATTTTGTGGAAGAAGTAAGGAAAGAGAATCCACAAGTTTATTTATTTATTTTTTTGCCTGAATCCACAAGTTTAATTGCAAATAGCTTTCTCTTCCTATAATTTTTTTTTTTTCCAGAAAACCACATCAACCATGTTTTCGTTACAAATAACTTCAAATTATCAAATTTAGTAAACACCCTCTTTTAATCATAATTTAGTTATAAATATCTCACTAAATTATAAAATTTAACAAATAGTCGAAACTTTTATAATATTTTATTTAACTCAAATTTAACATATAATTTTCATATGATATTTCTATGTATCTATATTTAATTATCTATTAAAATTCATGAATTTATCAAAAAATAATCTATTAAAATTCATCTCATATACTACAAAGTTTTTAAAAGATTGTTTAGTATGTTGTCATATCAGATGTCGTGGTATTTGATACCATAGTATAAGATATCTTATATTTATAAGGGTAAAATACAAAAAAACGTACCTGTGGTTTGGCCCGATTTCACATCACTGCTATGTGGTTTAAAATGTCTCACTTTGGGTACCTGTGTGTTTTGATGTTACTCACGTTAAGTACTTGAACTTTTTTTCCGTTAAAATTTAGACGGAATATGCTTGTGACTCAGTGAAAAATCAAATTTTGGTCCACAAACTATGCGATATGTTTCATTTTGGTCCTAAAACAATTTTTTAAGGTCATTTTCTTTTTATAAAGGATCAAAATGTAAGAAAAAAACAGAAATTGAAACTTTAATTGAATTTGCCAAAAAACATAAATTTCTCTTCATCCTCTCACGTCTCTTCGTCTTCTTCTTCACTCTTCCAACCATTCACCATTCCACCATTCGCTCAAGCTCTCTCTCCTCCGTTGTCCTCTTCCTCTTCCTCATCCTCACTCTCTCTCTCTCCTTCGCCGTCAAGATCGTCGCCGCCGTCGTCTGCATCATCATCGTCTGCCGTCGTCTATATATATATATGTGTGTGTGTGTCAATGTATGTGATTTGGGGTTTGTTGAGTAGAATTTGATGATGATGATGATGATGAAGAGAGTAGAATTCTGATTATTTCTGATTTGATTTGATGAGTAGAATTTGAAATTTGTATGAGGAATTAGGGGTTGTTGAGTTTATGGGAAGATGATGATGACGAGATTGTTTGGCTAGGTTTTAGGGTTTAGGGGTTTAGGAGTTTAAGGTTCAGGGTTTTAATATTTTGTTTGATTTCAATTTAGTCCTTGCGTATCAATTTAGTCCCTGAAAGATTCTTGGATTAAGGACTAATTTGGAATGTTTGGAAGAGTTTTAGGACACTTTACAATTTTATTTTGATGATTTGGGACTAAAATGAATGAAAATGACGAAAAAGAGAGGGAAGTTGAGAATAATGAGATAAGAATGGGCTAAGGATAAAATTACATTTTGGAGATCAATTATAAATTAGAGGTAAATTTGTGGTTGAACTAAGAATAACAGTTAAAATTGCGATAAAATCACATTTTCGAGATTAAAATAGAAAAAATGTGAAAGTTTAAGGACAAAAAAGAAATAAAAAATAGCTTTTATGGCCAAAATGAAACTTATTCCATAGTTTGAAAACAAAAAATGAGATTTTAACCTTTGAGTAGAAATCAACGTCTAAGATGAATATAAAATCAGTTCAAATTAAAATGACATACTTTTTGTGGTGTCATCAAATGACACATTTTTTGCTATCATATGATGACAAAGTGCTATCTTGGTTGTTGACGTATGACTGATGACACCTTTTTTGCTATCATTTGATGAGAAAGTGCTATCTTAGTTGTTGACGTATGACGACATCCTAGTGTTACCAAACGCGAAACATCCAAAACAGGGGCGGAGGGAGGGGGGGGGCCAGGGGTGGCCATGGCCCCCCCCAGATTTTTATAATATATACTTTTAGTATACAGAATAGTTATTTAACCATGACTTGGACCAAGTGGTCATGTGTTTGGCCCCTACCATTTTTTCCTTAGTGCAAGGCTGTGTGTTCGATCACTGTAAAATGCAATGTTTTCCAAGTAAAAAAACATTTGGCTTACAGATGCGTATTGGGCCATGAACCTTTGGCTTACTTTCTTAATATATATACACACGTTATGTATATGTATATGTAAAAAGTAAATTATATGCTATTATTTCTATCATTTTCTCAAAGTAAAAAAATTAAAAATATATTATAATATTTCTTATTTCTTAAACCCTAATCAATCTAAAAGTTTTAGTTTATTATTTTTTAGTAAAACATACATAAAGAAATATAAAAAATATAAATAATATCTTAGATAATATAATTTCTAAGATTCATCATTTTTTATTAATATTTTAATTAATTTAAATACTATTATCTCTCTAATTTTATTATTTCTTTACATTTTTATATGTTTCATATATTTTTTTATCCAAATTATACATTTTATCTTATAATATTGATAATATATAGAAAAAAAATAGGCCAAAATTCTATTTTGGTCCCTAATGTTTACCTAAAGTTCTATGTTGGTCCTTAATGATTTTTTGTCCTACTTAGGTCCTTAATATTTTCTAAAAATTTCGTAATTGGTCCCTAACTATTAAATATGGTCATGTTTCTCTCATTTCAAACCCGAACATTAGGAACCAAAATCAAACTTTAAATAAACATTAGGGACTAAAAAAAATTTTAGCCAAAAAAATTTTTCGGCCCCCCCTAACCTAAAATCCTGGCTCCGCCCCTGATCCAAAATATCATAATATATAAGATGATTAACGTGAGATGAAAATATACCTGACGCACCCTTAAAGTTTAAGAGGATGATCGTAATTGGATCATAATCAAATAAGATTATTTATGGGATTTAATAATTGATTAAATTCTTTGAAACTTAAATCATAATTTTTTTAATCAAAGAAGTATACTATAATTAAAAACAAATATTTATAAAAAATTAATAATTGAGAAAACTATTTACAATTAATTACAGTTGAAAAAGAATATTTGTATTTTCCTCTACTTGTATTTTTCTATTTCAAAATATAAATGTAAATTGATATTTAGGTCAAACTCTAAATTTAGTCCTATATCTTGTACTCAATTCCTAATTTGTGCAACTTTGATTGCTATTCCCTCTCCGGTGGAGATTTTTTTCTTTCTCGATAGAAATTGGTAAGCTTCGTATATGTTTTTTGTTGCACTCTTGATTTTATATCTTTGAGTGAGCAGAATTAGTCCCATACTTTTTTTTTTTTACATATTTGGTTTTATATCATTTAGTCAGGTTGTATAATTGATCTTATATCTTTGCAAAAGATTATAACATTAGGTCGTTTAGTGCATAGAGCCAAAGATATGAAATCACATGAGATTAATTATGCAACTGACCCAAAAAATATAAGATTAAAAATATAACAAAATAATATACAAAATCAAATTAAGACTTGAATACAAAATATGACACCAAATTTATACTTTACCTTAATATTTATTTGAGTTAGACGATTTTATAACAAAATTAAAATCCACCTAACGAAAATAGTCTTATTTGTAAAAATTGAAATAAGTAGCATTTGAAAATGATTGAAATGAGATTAAGGATTATTGGAAGAAGTGAGGAAAGAGGCCCCCACAAGTCTCCCCTGAGTTGCAAGTGGGGCTTCTTCTTTTGAGAGCGTTTTTTGTCTTCACTTCACCTCTACACGTGACCTCTCTTTCCCTCTTTCTCTTACTCTCTTCCCTCAGCTTTCAAACTCTTCTGCACAATTGCACATCACTCTAATAATCCATAATTCTAAATCCATTCCCATCCATCTATCTTCAATTCTCTCTCTCTCTCTCTCTCTCTCACTTCCTCCATGCCTCCTCCTCATTGCTTTCTCTTCTTTTTCTTCTTACTACACTTAGCTTCTTCTCACTCTTGCTCTTCTTCTTCTTCTTCTTCACTCCCTTGCCCTCCATTCACTTCTTCACATCCTCCTTTTCCTTTCTCTTCTTCCCCTGGCTGTGGCCACCCTTCCTTCCAAATCAAATGCTCCACTCTTCATTCCCTCATCTCCATCAACAATCTCTCTTTCTCTCTCCTCCACTACGACCCCAATTCTTCCTCTCTCCTTCTCTCTCCTCTTCTCTCTTCTAACTCATCAGATTCATCAAACCCCACAAATTGCTCATCCTCCCCTAACCTCCATTTCATTCCCAATCACTCCATCAATCTCTCTGGTTCACCTTTCACAATCTCCGATGCCTCATGTTCTCGCCTCTCTTTCCTCCAGCCTTGCAAGCCTCTCACTCTTCCAAACTGCAATCTTTGCCCTTGGGAATGCAAGCTCATAAAAAACCCATCTTTCCTTCTTCAAGATTGTGGATCTGTTCATCACTCTGTTTCGGACTCCGACCCACGATGTCAAAAAGACGTCTTGGGCTATCTCGACAATATTCTGAGTTTAGGGATCGAGGTAGAGTGGGATGAATCGCAAGATCCTTACTTTTCGAGTTGCAGAGATTGCCGGTCCAAGAATGGAGTTTGTGGGTTTAATTCAACCGACCCAACGAACCGGTTCATCTGCATCTTCTCCGAATCTAG
Source organism: Chamaecrista fasciculata (assembly GCA_003254925.1). Lineage (NCBI taxonomy): Eukaryota > Viridiplantae > Streptophyta > Magnoliopsida > Fabales > Fabaceae > Chamaecrista > Chamaecrista fasciculata. Next base: position 88,406 of record QANZ01046028.1, on the reverse strand, counting down.
CATCTCCCCGGCTTGGATTCAACGGGTCAAACTCAAACCCAATCGGGTAGCTATTTTGTCACTTGGAATCGCATTGGGTTCGGTTCTGCTTCTTGTTTTTGTTGTTTTCGCCGTCTTCCGTTCACGCCGGCGATTCAAATCTTCAATAGAAGAAGACCCAACAATCCTTTTCCTTCATAATAATCGCTCGTCGAGTCTTCTTCTTCCTCCCGTCTTCACATTCGAAGAATTGGAATCTTCAACCAACGGGTTCGACCCGAAGCGCAAAATCGGCGACGGCGGGTTCGGGTCGGTTTATTTGGGTCAACTTTCCGACGGCCGGACCGTCGCCGTGAAATACCTCCACGGCGGCGGAAACGGCGGCCAAGCCTTCTCGACGAAGTCATTCTGTAACGAAATCTTGATTCTTTCTTCCATCGATCACCAAAATCTCGTGAAGCTCCATGGATATTGCAGTGACCCGAGAGGATTGCTTTTAGTATATGACTATGTTCAAAATGGGACTCTGGCAGATCATCTTCATGGACGAAAAGGGTGTTGTCTGTCGTGGCAGGTGAGGCTAGATATTGCTTTACAAACAGCTTTAGCTATGGAGTATCTTCATTTCTCTGTGGTGCCTCCGATTGTTCACAGAGACATTACTTCATCGAATATCTTCGTGGAGAAGGATATGAGGATTAAAGTCGGAGACTTTGGGCTATCTAGGCTTCTGGTGTTGCAAGATACGAATACGACGTCGTCGGCGGCAGCTTCGACCGGGTTCGTCTGGACCGGACCACAGGGTACTCCGGGTTATTTAGACCCGGATTACCACCGGTCGTTCCGGTTGACGGAGAAGAGTGACGTGTACAGCTTCGGGGTGGTTTTATTAGAGCTTGTTTCGGGATTGAAAGCTGTGGATCAAAGTAGAGACAAGCGTGAGATTGCTTTGGCTGATTTGGTTGTATCGAGGATTCATACGGGTCAACTGAACCAAGTGGTGGACCCGGTTCTGACGACGGAGGTGGCGGCGGCGGAATCCGTCGCCGCCGTGGCTGAGCTGGCTTTCCGGTGTGTTGCGGCGGAGAAAGACGATCGGCCGGATTCGAGGGAGGTGGTGGAGGAGTTGAACCGGGTTCGGAGTCGGGTTGTGAAGTCGGATCTTGGTGATGATGACGTGGCGAGGAAGTGTGAAGGATTGTGATTTGTGGGAGTTTTCAACTTTTGTTTTTGGATGGGTCCAAGACGCACATGTGGTGTTTGACTATCTGACTTCAGTCTTGTCAGGTTTCAACGTGGGTCCCACAATGTAGGACACATAGGCGCACGAACGAGGCTTTCTTTCGTAGGAGGGAAGGAAAATGGAAATGTCAGTCATTGGCTCCCTCGTACCAATTTCTTCTGCTGTCACATATAGACATAATTTTGTAAGTAGATATATCTTTGTATTTCTGCTGAAATGAAAATCAAGCACATATATCAATATATGATTACCTCCCTATTAAGTCACTTAAATTTGCAACTTGTAAATTAGTAAGGCAAGTTTAATCCATTCAGGGAAATTAACAACCTCTGCTTGTAATATGAGTGAATATATAAACATATGATTCTTTTTTTCAATGAAGTCCACGAAAGTGTTGAGGATGAGAGAGAGAGAGAGAGTTGGTATTGGTCAGAATCAGAGTTTCCTAGAGCTTTGGGCTACACATAGCGTGCCAACAAAGTAAAAATCTCTCCACAAATTTGCCGTGATTAGCGTTTGGAAAATGACAGTTGCATGGTTGATGACTGATGACTTCCTCTGTGGCTGTGTCAAAGTCAATAAAAGTAAACAGCACAAGCCACAAGGTCTCTCACATCACAATCTCCAAAGGCGCAAAAAGCTGGGCCTTTTCCTTTCTTTTAAGTTTATGTTTACATCATAATAATATTCGCATTGATCAATGCAATACGTGTTATACATAATAATATTATTGATTATTCAACCAGCTGAGCTGAGCAGAGTTCTTCATAACAAGGCCTAGATTGTTCCTTCATTACTTACTGAAAATATGCACTCTCCAGAGCCTTCGCCTTCTCGTTTGCTATTCTAGCTTCTGGTTTGTTTGCGAGTTTGTATCCCCTCTCCTATTTCCAATTTGTAGCATTAGACTATTAGTATTTTAGTAACAGCAGATTAGCAATAGTTAAAATAGGAGGAAACTTATTATTTAGTCCCTCCTTTTTCACAGTTTCAACTATTTGGTCCCTGCATTCTCGAAATAGATTATTTGGTCCCTCAAGAATTAGAAATGCCAACTTGTCAAGTCCTTGTAGCCTATCTTCGTTACTAACATTGATGACCTGACCGTTAAATGCACAAGTAACATTAAATGCCACATAATTATTTAAGATCACCTAAGGGTTTGAGATTTGAGAATGATTCAGTAAAAGCTTGACGTGTAATACAAATAATTGGATTTGACTCAATTTTAGGCCGGTTTAATTGTGTTTATTGGTCCGATTTGGTTAGTTTAGGTGATTAGAATGCCAAAGTCGCATTTGCCGGTACTTTGTAAGTATTTAATGTCTCATAGTTGACGATTATGATAAAGGAGAGACTAAATAGTTGACAACTTTAATTTTTGAGGGACCAAATAGTCTATTTCAAAAATGCAAGGATCAAATAATTGAGACTGAAAAAAGAAGGACCAAATAGTAGATTTCCTCTTAAAATAGCAAAGTAAAGCCAAAAAATGCTCAAGGAGACAAAGTCAAGGTGAACAGTACCAAAAGACGCCACAAGAATGGGACCCCTTCCCTCTTCTTAATTCGCTTCTCTATTACTTCAATAGCTGCGTTTTTAATTAATGATAATTAACATAACTGAAACGTCTGAACTTTGATCTTATAGAGGAATTTGAGAGTTTAGGTTATTTATACCCTTCGTTGCTTCTCCAGCGTTCAGCAACATCACGTACCAAACTTCATTGAACACATCAAGCTGTTCGTCAGAAGCTCCAATTATCTTCACACAATAAACGAACTGACACTGTCAGATACAAAATAAACACAAGTGGGGATAGGGGGGACACGCAACCAAGTCTAAATAAAAAAACCTTGAAATTATTGGCATCAAAATCCGGACCAAGTAATTCTACTCCTTGCCTGTCGTTACCTCTCCCATACGCATAAAGTGCTTCTGCAAGCTGATCTAAAGAGTATCAAGGAGAGCGTTTTAACTTCAAAAAATATAAATAATAATAGAGTTCATTCTCACAAGAAACGGAAAGTGTTTCGGATACCATCTACATAAAAGTTAATCATGAAAGTAGCCAACTTCGGGGATGGTTGCATGTATGTGCTTCAAGGCAATTATGAATAAGGGGACCGATGGTAAGGTAAAGAGATAAAAATTAGTGGTAAAAAGTTGACATTTTGAAATTTTAGAACCATTAACCTGGGCTTCCAGCAATACATAATGACGAATGCTTCAAGAACCTATTGTTAGTTATGGATCTAGTACACTGATTATTAGGATTTTAGGCATACCACAATTAGTTTTACGGGGGACTACCTCACCTAGTGTAGGATATTGAATCCTTAAAGTACTTTATATCCAAGGCGATTATAAATTAACTAAAGAAGCTCAAGAATATGAAGAACACAGTAGTTTTCATATATTCATAGAAGCAGCAAACAGGGGCATACCAGCATTCCCTTCTGCATCAATTGTTGCTTCTTTATTACCATTCTAGATATCCTACAGTAAGAAAACAAGATCAAATAATACATATCATATCATTTCAGCAATAGTTTCTTTGGAAGACGACAACAATTCTACCTGTATTTTAAGCCGCTGAGAAGTTCTTCTGCTCTAGAGAATTCTCCAATCTTTGCCAAAGCCCAAACTGTCATTACGTCAAGGTGCCACTCTATATACCAGTTTGCCTAAAGGAGTAATCCATCATTCATAAATTGCACAAAGATTGAAGTTACTGCGACATGATACTTATAGCACCGTACAGAAGCCATACGAAAAGCATCAATGATGAACATGGGTTCTCTCCTAAAGGAAAAAGACAGAAACTAAAGACATCCCTATTATCAAGCTTATGATAAGTAATTATTCTCCAGGGACCAAATAATCTGACACTTCCATCTCTCAAAACCTTGAAGCATAGACACTAAAAGACTTTAATTATTGCAATCAAATCACCAAAAAAAAAGTTCTACTAAATCAAGATTAAAAAATTATTGCTTTATATTATTCAAATTATCCAAGTACAACAAAAACAATAACAAAAAAAAAACTTTAATTATCTCATCAAGATGGGTTCTCTGATATTTCTTTCTATTTGTTTTTTGGTCTTTTCCCCCTTTTTAGGTCATCTATGCTTAAGCTATGTTTGGTTCTAATAAGTGTGTTGACACCGTATCACTATACATATCTGACATGCAACATGGCTAAAAATAGCTCCATGTTTTATAGCTCAGGGCTGTTCCATCACACAAGTGATGTTTACTATGGTTTATTGATTCTTCTTAGCAAGTTTCTGCAATCACCTCTCCTCTATGAATGCAGACAATTTGTAAAGTAGGCCTTGGTCAAGTCAGAGATTGGGAATTTTAATTAGAAACCAGCAATATGGCAGAAGCTTTATTTGCAGAGAGTCTTTCATGTTTCATACACTCAGGTCCACATAAAGAAGAAACTTTTTAAACCCGAACGTGTGACCAGTGTAAAACTACATAGAGTTGCGTATGATACTGGTATAGGAACTTTTTTTTTAGTCAGTTTCTACTCTCTTAATTATGCTTATCCACCTAAGACATACTAATTACACACCAAAAAGATAAAAAGCAAACCGAAGTCCAGAACTTTTAATGTCATAACATTTATAATTTGGATAACTATCTTTATCACACTGGTTCATCATACCACACCATATCACCATTTGCTTCATTTAAATAAAATTATAAAAGTTCGATATTTCCGACTTTCTTAAACTCCCTTCTTCCACTTGAAACTTGTTTCTACTTTCAATGCCTACACAAACCATCTTTGAATTATTAAATAAATAACTCTACACATACTTCCCATAAAACCTCGCAAAAACCTACCTTGGTTTGAAGTATTTTACTCTAAATTATAACATATTGGAATTATTGTAACTTACTTGATCACTTAGGCATCCAGCTAGTATCTTTAGACGATCCTCAAGGATATCAACTCCATCACGAACATACAGTCGCAAAAGCAAACCCATAGCATTTAAGTAAACCTGGGTACAGATTAAGTTAGAATTTATGATAAAAGGTAAGAAGGAAATATTGTGATGAAGTTGACAAATCCATATATATACCTCTACGCTGCTTGCAGCATCAGTATTGTCTAACTCTTTCCATATATGATGGTCATATACCTCAAGGACTCTTTGCTTTGGAGCATTACCTTCTAAATAACAAAGTGCTACATGCCACCAATTGTGGGTCACCCTGAAAAAAAAAAAAAAAAGAAGCAAACTTTTTACTTGACTAGGAGCAAGTAGAGAATGTCTCACTACCTCAGTAATACTGAAATTATGCTTACATAAATGGTAAACAAGCACTCCAAGAAGATGAACACCCTTCCATGAACTGGACAGCTTCTTTAAAACGGCACTCATACTGAAACACATGGCATAGCTGCAAAACAAAACCTGATGGTTACACAATTAACAAGGTTACAATTTTCTAAAAGTTCTTGTTGCAAAATATTTTTGATAGTAGCATATGTTTACTAATTAAAATGTCATTATATTTGCAAGAAAAAAACTTGCAATGATTCCTCTACCAATGATTGAATAGTTGATGCTGATAATTTGAAATCTTAACTGTCAATTGAGTAGCATAGAGAAGGGTATTAACTCAAATATAACTATGGTATAGAGTAAACTTTTCTGTATTTAACAAATATATTAACTTACAGCATGCTGTGCCCAGGGGTCTTCCTTATTGATTTGAAAACCTTTTTTGGCAGCTTCCTCAGCATCTCTCATTCGTTCAAGCTCCAACAAAGGAAAAGCAAGCATGCCATAAATGTAATTTTCTCCTTCATTGTCGGGCAGAACCTGTATAACTTAGAAGCAGAACTCAAATTTCAGGCAGAACCTGTAATTTTCTCCTTCATTTTAAAGTCTTTTAGGGATGCAAGAATTGAAGATTTAGATCGTAAAAATGTAAAAGATCTAGTGAACACTAACGACAATGGTGATTGGCAAGATAACATAGGGAGATGGAAACAAAAAAAATGTTCAAAATAATTATCTAAGGTTGATAACAATATCTCTTTGTTTTTTGAGATGTTTAGTTTTTGGAGGTTGGGTTCGGTTAGGAATAGCATAGGGGTGATCTTATATTCCCATGGCTGAGGGGAATTTGAATTCCTTCAGGTGGCAAAAGATTACTTGGACAATCTCGACTATTTGATGCAACCAAAACAGATGAAACAAAAAGGAGGGGATACATTCTGGTTCAGTGGTTCACATCAACATCTGTGTACTTCAATTTGATATGATTATTACAAACAGATCCTTTGCTTTTACGAAGATTTTTCTTTCTTTTTTTTTTTTTTGCTTTGTCCACATAGAGCTGTAGCAGATTGGAAAAAAAAAACTGATCTGTGATTAGAAAAGAACCTGATGCACAAGAGTTAAAGAAAGATCAGGTCGACCCATGTAGAAGCACAAAATTTGTGCTCGCTTCAGAGATACCAGATCTCTTGGGAACTGTTTTAGAAGCTGCAAAAACAGAGTTCATAGTAACTAGGAAAGCACAAATAAGCTCTATAAATGAATTTTAAAGATTGTTCAGGCAGGTAGTGTTGGCAACAATATCTGCAGTATGTATACTTTCAATAACTTTAGCTGCTACTTTTTTTTGGCCAGAACTTTAGCTGCTACTTTGGATTGAGATTTCTAATACAGCAATAAACAATACACCATGAACCTTCACAATTCACTTTCTACAAAATATGAATGAGAACTGGACTTCAATGATACAAGTATTCTCTTTAACAGTAAAAGCCGGCATTAAAATTATAACATATGCCTAATGGCGTCAAAGCTAATGATGTAAAACTTAGAAGAATGCAAGAATATGAGGGAGAAAGAATGGAGGGAGAGAAAGAAAGGGAGGGAGATATGAGAGCAAATCTGAAATATCAATCTATAATCATCAAGTCTGATTTCCAAAATAAAGGGGAGCTACATATATAAGTGCAGCTCAGTCAAAGATAATAAAGCCACATAACAAGTCTCAAGACAAAAATAAAAGCAAGCTAGTTCCCAAAAATATAAAAGCTAACAACTTCCAACAACAAAAGAGTAAAAGTCAAATGATAAAATCTAAGTAATAATTCTCTTCTTTTTCCTAGAATAAGTCTTCCAAGGTTTCCATTATTGATTCTCCATCAGCTAACTTTCTAAACAAGTCATCCAGTTGATGCCAAAATAGCCAGGAGCTATCACCTCTAGACTTGTTTAAAGCTTTGAATACTCCTAAAGATTTTTAACATTGCATTTGTAGTTCATAATGATTATGCCTTGCATATGAAATAATTAAACAGGACAATCAGTCTTGAAGAAGAAACTAGAAAGAATTAACAAGAAGGATGACACATAAAAATTATGCATCAGGATCAACGATTCTGTATGAAACTTTACTTTTAACAGACTCTCAGCTCTCTGTTAAATGCATGGCATTTGGGTCCACTTTATGTAAAGGAACTGCTAGCAAAACCTATTTGTTAGCAATGTGTCAATGTGATAATATTCCATACAAAATTACAGTTAGCAATTCATGTAGTTAGATATTTGAAACAGAAGAATCCCAATTTAGGAGCTAGAGAATAATAGTCACCACACTCACTACAGAACACTATGATAGATTAAAAAGCAGAACAGTAAGACATAAGCATAGAGTAAATACTTATGGTCAAGCAAATTAATCCCCTAATAGAGTAAATACCAAGTCCCAAATTCATAGGAACAGTGCTCTCATTCACCTTAAAATGCAAATCAACAGCAACATCATCATCTCTATTTTTAGATACCAAACAACTGACAGCATCGAAAACTAGTTTCTCGTACAGAGTAGCTTGTTCCTGTCACAAATGAATTCCAATTTCCAATTATACACAAACCACACAACTTCAGGAGAGAAGAGAATCGCTCATAACGAAACCACTGAAAAAAAAAAAAAAAGAAAACAAAATTACAAGGTGAGACTTGGCGGCATCGAGAAAAGAGGGAGCTCGTGAAGGATCGGAAGTGTGAAGGTAATGTGCTGCCAGTACGTTAGCCAACACGCAGTCTTCATCGTGAGCCGGAGCTTCTAGAATCACAGACCTCTTTCTACCATAGCTCAGTACCTTCGTAATCCCAAGGAAATTAGGTTTCAGAAATTGAAGTTCCGAACAAGAAATTGCGATTTGCAATGGCAATTAGAAGAATTATACCTGATGATAGAAGGCGTTGATGGCTGAAATGCAGGCGTGAGATGAAGTTCTCACCTCGTATCCCCATTTGTCCAATTTGATTCCTCCTTCTTCTGCTTCTTGCATCTTTCGTTGTCTCTTTCACTCTGCGATTTGACAATTTCTCTCTGTGTGTGCGTTGTGAGGTTAATTAAACAAAGAAGGAAGAGTATATTGGAGGAGTTTTCGAAGTCGCACTTTGATTTTTACGCAAGTAAATTGAAAATGGAGAAATTGATTGATTATAGTAATAATATGTGGAGAATCAGTACGAATATTGTATTAGCTTATTACCTGCCTTATCCGACGCATCATCCATTCATCACTATGCAGAATTCGCATGAAAATGATGCTCTCACTACACATCATGCTCTGATTGTCGCTTTCTTAATTAGCTTCGTGTCACGAGGCGCCTTTATGACAGTATCAATCACAACTTCACAAGATAAAGATGAATCCAAAACGAAGATAGAATAAAGATCTTTGTTTTGATGCGAAGGATATAGTAACGGAGTTGGGTTTGGCCAAGAATTACTTGCGGTGAATATTTTTGAGAAATCAGAGAAAAAATTATTATTTAATTTCTAAATTTCTATTGACATAATTTTTTTGTTGGCAAAACACCATTTCGTGCCCTTAATGTTTGCGATGGTTTTCAGTTATGCCCCCAATGTGAAACGTTAGTTTCAATTATGCCTCCACCCTCGTTAGTGTATCGTTTTTTGGAACTTTTGAGCTTCGATCCGTGTTCATTTCAGTTTGTTTTGATAAATGAGTTTATGGGTACTCATTTTCGGCTCCTAAGGATCATTTTACACATGGAAATTTTGAGAAAAATGCTTCGTTTTGCTGCATTTCGTTTTGGTCCTTTTTGGGGTTCATCGGGTCCGATTTTCTTCGAATTTGGGGCTACTTTGAGCTTAATATTTGAAATTGATCCAAGGAATCAAGTTTGTGATGTCCGAAAATTAAAACCCATATGAAATTTGATCAAAACCGAGCTCAAATCGTGCGAAAATGGTGTTTTTTTTGTGGATGATTGAAATTAGGGGCAAATTAAAACTAACGTTTCACATTGGGGGCACAACTGACACAAGTGAAACGTTAGGGGCATAACTTAAAATCACTGCAAACGTTAGGGGCACGAAAGAGTGTTTTGCCTTCTTTTGTTTTTCTTCATCATCTAAATATAAGGGTGTGTACCAACAAGTGTTTGGTGTAGCGCTTAGGTGAGCTACATCCTAGGGAGAGGACCTAAGTTCAATCTCTAGATCGACATTGTTAGGAAGGCTCTGGCTATTTCGTCTCTGAGGCCCAAATGGGATTAGTCCTCCCTTAAACCGTTACACGGATAGGGGGAAAAATATAAGGGTGTGTTTGGATGGGGTGTCAAGGGGAGAATGGAGAAGAGTGGAAGGAACATAAGATTAAAAATTGTTGTTTGAATGTTTTTTTTAGTGAGGAAAGGAATGGATAAGGAGTGTCTCCAAAGCACCCCTTGGCACTGGCCCCTAAATTTTGGGGCCAAGGATGGAATGGACAACTTTAAAATTTTTTAATGCAATTATACCCCCATGATTTTATTAATATTACTGATATTTCTAAACCCTAATATTATTTAGTACAAATTCATGGACCAAAATGTATAAAATTATTTCAAATTTAGGGATATAATATTATTAATTTAGTACAAATTCAAGAACAAAAAAGTATAAAATTTGTTCAAATTCAAGGACCAAATAGTATTATTTTAGTACAAATTCAGGGAGCAAAAAATATAAAATTAGTTCAAATTCAAGGACCAAAATATTATTAGTCATAAACAATAGTGAATTTTATAAAAGGGTAATATTAGAAATAATAATAATAATTCATTCAATTCCATTCTATTACTTATAACTTCCAAATAATATTATATCATGTGTTTTTTCCTTTCCTTACTAAAAACTCCAAAACAACATACTTACTCAGTCCATTGATATTCTCTCCATCTACTCTATTAATGTCATTTCCTCTTCATCCTCACTAAAAAGCCTAAATTGCAAATTAAGAAGAATAACTACTAAATCTTATTTTTATTTTTTGTTTCACAATAACTTTTAACGGTGTTCAGTCGGCGATTAATATTTACGTCATCATATTAGTTAACCGATAACGTATGAAAAAAATACTTTTTTAATATAACAATAACGTAAGAAGAATTTTTTTTTTATATAACAATAACTTATGAAGGATTAAATAATTGATGATTGTAAAAATCGGACGCTTGAGTCATTTATTTCTATTTTTCAAAGATTAACTTTTTTTTTTATACTATGGGGTTAAATTGTTAACTTAGTAAAAATTGAAAGATCCCAAAAGAAATTTTTTCTTATTTCATAATTCAAATATCATAATCAAATGCTTCTCAGATTTTGACTACTAAGTATTATTGGCGTTCGGCCAATAATACAAAATCTTGTCATTGTCAGTTAGTTGAAAGAATAGATTTATATAATTTTTTTAAAACTTTTTTTATTATTAAATTAATTATTAAAAGGCAACACAAAAAACTTAATATTTAATTTAATACTTTTAATAACAGCTTAAGTTGGCCAAAAAAAAAATAATAACAGCTTAAAAATCTTATCTAAAGACTAAAGTTATTTCTTCCTCTGTTAAAAGAGCTAAGGGTCTGTTTGGGAACTTTTAGTTCAATCTAATTTCAATCCAATCTCAACCTATGAGATGATGTTGAAATTAGGATGAGATGAAATGATGTAGTGGTGTTTGGATGATTTGAGAGAAAATGATGTATAATAAGGTGTGAAATTATATAAAAGGGTATGTAATGATTGTGGTTGGTTGAAATATGATTATGGATTTTTTTAATTTGTATAGGGGTAGAAATGGTATGAAATAATGATGTTGAGATGGAAATTAAGATGAGATGATAGGTGTTTCGGTGGGGTTTGACTGAGATGATATTGGGATGAGATGATCTAGGAAAGCGTGATTTCTCAATCCTATGGGATGATGGATTTTGGTCCATCTTATTGGATGAGATTATGGGCCAAAATGAAAATAACATTAAAATTCNATATATATATATATATGAGGGAGAGAGAGGAAGTGGGTGGGTGGGTGTGTGAGAGATAGAGAGAAAAGGAGAGAGAGACGTGTGTGTTTGTGAGTGAGTGAGAGAGAGAAAAAAAAATTAATAAGGAATGATTGAGAGAGAGAAAATTATAAGTGTAATAAATGAGGGTATGTAAAATTACTATTTTGTCTAATTATCTTTTTTATATTTGTATTAGAGTGTAGGTAAATATAGGTATATAATTAGGGGTAGATTAGTAAATTTATGATAAATAGGATGATGATTTGGATGAGATGATGATTTGGATGAGATGAGATGAGATTATGTGTCACAAAAACACCCAAACTGGACTGTTCATTTAATTTCAGGTTGAGATTAGGATTAGGATCGGATGAATTTGGGATGATGATTTCCCAAACAGGTTAGATGTCAACTGAAAAAGAGCATTGAATTATAACAATAATGAATCAAGTTTTAGCTAAGATAATGACCCTTGTGATTCATAATAATAGGGTATATGAGATATATAAGGAACTGTCATCACACGGCGATGGATGATGATCTATCCATGCTCCTATTCAACTTTACACTTAGTCTAGTAGTCATGGCCCCTTCAAAAAATTCTATCATGTAGAATGGCCATAGATTTGAACCCTGCTGCAGCATGCCTTTGTTTTATTTTTTATGTTATGTGTGTGTATAGTTCTAGTCCTATACTTCTGCTTTCTTTTTTCTCTTGTGTGTAATATGAATATAATTATATATAGTTCTACTATAGTACTCCGTCCAAATGAATATATGGAGTGGCTCGCTAACTGTCTAGTCCAATCCTGTATAAACTTTGTTAGTCCTATCTCCTATGGTTTGGCTTGGCTTGAGTCCTCTCCTCTATTTTTAGTGTATGTTGAATGCTGATGTTTCTTATGTAATTGATGCATTATTCCAAATAAGAAAAAAAAAGAAAAGAAATTCATGGTTTATAAAGAAAAAAAATCTAACAATTATTAAGAATAAAATACAGACATGAATACTTTACCCACTCGTAAAACAAAACTTGAAAATCTCTTTAAATAAATTTTCGTCAAAGGATTATTTTGGTCCTAAATGTATGTTCTAATGTTCATTTTGGTCTATTATGTTTTAAAATATTCAAATTGATCCTAACTGTTGGGAAAATAATTCATTTTGATCCTAAATATTGATAAAATGTTTCGTTTTGGTCCCAAACTATTGAATTTGTTCATATTTCTCTCGTATCTCATTTCAAGTTCAAAGGACTTGTTAAGAGGAACTCGTAGCTCTGAATTCGTCGCATTCGAATTTGAAACGAGAGAGATATGATTAATTTTGCTTGTTTGACCATGAAACGAGAAATCTATTTTTAGGACCGATTTGACCTCGTTTGTTGACAGCTCCAACTGGATAGAAAAAGTACTCTTCGAGAACAAGCCATATTCAATAGTTGGGACCAAAATGAAACATTTTGCAAACATTTAGACCAATTTGAACATTTTAAAACATAATAGACCAAAATGAACATTATGGCATATGGCCAAAATGACCCTTTGACCAATAAACTTCTATCTTTAGACTGGTTAACTTTTTACCTGAATCAAAAACTCAAACTTGAAAATAAAATTTTGGCAAAAGACCTGTTGGTGTCCTTAACGTTTGAGGTTAGTTTCAGGTATGCCCCCAACGTTTGTTTTGTGTCAGTTATGCCCCCAACGTTTCACATTATTGTCAATTATACCCCAACCTCAATTTTTTGGGCCAAAGTCCTATTTTAGTCCCTCAAGTTTTCCCAAAGTTTCGTTTTGGTCCCTCAAGTCTCCGAGGAACTTTTCGGCGAGATACACGGCGACTCCGACGACTATGAAAACTCCTAATCCTAGGCTTTTTGACCATCTGAGTTCAATGACGGCCTCCATTTTGCGAAAAACTAACTAGCTAGCAGCCAAAAAATTACATAGTCGCCGACAAATTTACACAATCGCCGAAAATGGTGTTTTGGGTCATTTATTCGCAAAATACAGGCCGCCATTGAACTCAGGAGGTAAAAAAACATTGGATTAGGAGTTTTTGTAATCGCCGGGGCCGCCGTGTATCATCCTAAACTGTGAGCAAACTTGAGGGACCTAAATAGGACTTTGGTCCAAATAAAATTGAGGTTAGGGTATAATTGACAACAATGTAAAACGTTGAGGGTATAACTGACACAAAACAAATGTTAGAGATATAATTGAAACTGAGTCCAAACATTAGGGACACCAATAAGTCATTTACCTAAAATTTTATAATATTCATCAAATATACGAATATCTTGATCAAACCTGTCCATTCTAAGGGTAGTCTAGTTGAGCGTTGGAATTGGATTATGAAATTAATCTCAGTATCTCATGCATTTATGGCAAGCAAAAGTGACACACATATATATATATATATGGTGCGTTATTTCGATTAGTCAAGTGGGTGGCCACTCAATTTTTTATTGACGTAGAAATCGATTAGCTAGGTATAGTATGTTTTTTTTTGGGCCTGAGATTAGCTAGGTATAGTATGATTAAAATATATAGGGTAAATCATATTATGGTATCAAGGTATGCATCACTTCTATTTTAATACATTATTATTTCAAAAATGACATTTTGGTACCATGTTCTATTTATCGTCAGCACTTTGGTACCTAAAACTTATTTTTCGTTATCTTTTGAAAAAAAAAGCACGTGCAAGTCATGTACATGGTCAAAAACACGAAATCTATCATTCTAAACTCATATTTCAAGATTCAGTCTCCAAAAAACACGGTCATTATGTACTTGAAGGTAGAGGACTTTGTGTTCTTTTTAGGCTAAATCGTGAAATATGAGTTTAGAAGGATGAGGTTTGTATTTTTGACCATGCACGTGACCTGCACGTGCTTTTTTTTCGTCAAAAAGTAACGAAAAAAGAGTTTTGGGTACTAAAGTGATAGAACGGAATTGGATCCTCTAGAGTTCCCTTCTCTACATTTCTTGTGGAGTTAGAGAGAGAGAAATGAAGAAGAAGAGAGAGAAAATATGAAATTCATGAAATAAAAATATGTAAACTCATATTTTCTCTTTCTCTTTCTTTTTTCTCTGATACTCCACAAGAAATGTAGAGAAAAAAATTCTAGAGGATCCATTCACAAAAAAATGATACCTAAGTGGAATCGGTACATACTTGAGGCTACCAAAATATAATTGATCCAAAGCGTGTTTAGGCGTACGTCCTTTCATAATTCCTATATGTAGTTGTTGGCTAGCTAGCTAGGCGTTGTGTTTCGTAAAACAAATACACAAGATTTTTATAATGTCAAACGAGTTTTCAGAAATTGTTAGGGAGCGAGAGTTATGGAGAGTGGTGGGGTTTGGTTCAAGTATTGTTGGATTCGGGTGTTATGCGTTGAGCTCCTCATTCCACGACATGTTTGGGCATTGGAATTTGTGGAAGATAGTTCTGTACTGTTTGCTGAGCATCATTATCTCCGTGTCCATGCTGTTTGTAAACAAGTATCCCCGTTTTCCAAGGAGTTTTTGGGCGCAAACCCAGGTGGGCTTTTTGGTTCTGATGCTTACCTCTCTCTACTCGTATCATGAAGGCCAAAATAATGGATCACAATTTGTTATTCTTCAATTACTTCACCAGATTTTCCCTCATCCTAAAAAGAAAACAGATTGACAGTACCTACTCAGTCAAAACTTAAGTAAATTATTAGAAACTCTTGTTTGCAGATTTTATATATGAATTGAATGTCCATCATAAACTCCAGTAAATTAGAAGATTATACTGGATTAAATTAAAGCTATTGCTTCCATCCAAAGTAAGCTATGTTCAGGCTTGTAGGTAATGCATCCTTATGCTAAATTAATTTACTATTTCACCAATGGTGTGAAAATTCTTATGCATTTTTAATGTTTACCTTGTTTTTGAGGTCATCACAGATAGCACGATGAACACAGTGAGTTGTTCTTTGCTTGAATTATTCAATTGTTCTTGTTATCTTGTATGTAGATTAGATCAAATAGATAAGACTTAAGAGCCTAATAATTCAAAGGAGGAGTAGGTCAAAGTAAATTATATTTATTTATTAATAATCTAACGGTGAAAATATGTAGAAAGAATGACGTGAGCTGACCCTATTTAGTGAGAAAAAACTTTGATTTTTGTCATTGGTGGTTGGGATTGTTCTTCTTATCTTGTACAATTGAGAGAGCTGGTCAGCGTCTATTCTTTATTGTGTTAGGAGACAAGGTCCCACATTTTACATTGTTCATTGAGAAGTCCCTTGATTTTTACATTTTCAGCTATTTGAATAATGAGAATATATTTTGTTCAAAAAAAAAAAAATAATGAGAATATACTATTTAGTTAGTCTAAAGTCTTTCTCATTATTTAAATTGATGATCTAGTTGATAAATGCAAATGTGTTATCAGTGAATGTCACATTAATGCCAATTGTAATGATCTTAATAAGTCTCAAATTTAATCTCTATTTTTGGGTTCAAGAATACCCTCACAAGTCACAACTAGGGTCACGTAGTTATATATATATTTTTAGAAAAGTTACTGTTTAGTCTCTCATTTTTTACGGAGTCAACGATTGGGTCTCTCATTTATTGAAATAGACTACTCAGTCTCTCATTTATTATAATCGTCAACTATTTAGTCCCTCCATTAAATTACTTGATGACGTGAACGTTAAATGCTTACATGACACTCGTTAAATGTCACTTTGGCATCCTAGTCACCTATACCAACTGAACCGGACTAACAAGTACAATTGAACCGGCCTAAAATTGGTTAGACCCGAATATTTGTCTTACACGTGAAGCTTGATAAGACATAAACTATCAAAGCATTTCCAAATCTCAAACCTTAAATGGTCTCAAACAGTTAAATATGTGGCATTTAACGTGTCACATGTGTACTTAACGACCAGATCATCAGTGTCATTAACAGAGATATACTACAGGGACTAACAAGTTGATATTGTAAAAACACAAGTAAAATAATCATGTCTCACAACTAAATTTAACGCGGAAACTAAACGAATAACTAATTATGCCAACCTCCCGCCATAGCTATTTGATAAAAACAGCAAGCAAATTTTATGACTGACGAATTACTAATCGTGATGGAAACAAGCCAAAGTAATCTAAAGTCAGGAACCCACTCACATAGAACTCTCAAGGATTAGCATACCTTCCCATCAAAGAGAATGCCCCTTTTATAGAGCCCAAGAATTGTAATCATCCACAAATATCTAACTTTCACATTAAACCAAAATAATGGAGATTTATAATTCATCAATTGTCATGAAGGGCCATTATCAATTTTAAAGAATAAAAACGAAACTGCCCAGAATGCCGAAAGATGAAAAACTCTTACATTCTCCCACTTGGCCCCAGTGACAAGTTTCAACATTCACAACAAATAATCAAAATTATATTACTAGGATCATAGCAGTAAGTCCTCTTAACAACAAGTATGACTTTCCATGTATCACTAAGCAACATAACTCTGAACTCAATGATGGCAAACACTTTATGAATAAACCTTATATGTTTACTCAGGTTCTTACACAAATATTTATTATTCTTGTCCATAATGTATACATAATTCAAGAAAATAAACTTAACAAAAACTGAATTTTATTATTTTGACTTAGCTCAACTAGTCTAATAAAGACAATTGAGACCTAAGTCCCATATGTGGTACATGATCCCTAAACCATTTAGGATGCATCCCTTTAGGTAAAGGATTAGCCAACATTTCCTTAGTACTTATGTGTTCTATGATTAAATGACCAGCTTTTACACGCTCTTTTAAGGCTAAAAACTTTATGTCAATGTGCTAACTTCGACTCCCACTTTTGTTATTTTTAGCCAGAAAAACCGCAGCCGAATTATCACAGTACATCTTAATAGGCCTAGAAATTGAGTCAACAATTTGAAGCCCAGCAATAAAATTCTTTAACCATAAACCATGTGAACTAGCCTCAAAACAGGATATGAACTCAGCTTCCATGGTTGAAATAGCGGTCAAAGACTGTTTCACACTCTTCCATGAAATCGCCCATTCAGCAAATAAGAAAATATAACCAGATGTTGATTTTTTAGTATCAACACACCCCGCCATGTCTGAATCAGAATAACTAACTACTTCAAGTGTGTCAGTCCTCCTAAAAGTCAGCATATAGTCCTTAGTACCTTGCAAGTACCTTAAGACCTTTTTAACTGTTTTCCAATGATCCAAACCAGGATTACTTTGATATCTTCCCAACATTCCCACCACAAAGCCTATGTCTGGTCTTGTACAGACTTGGACATACATCAAACTTCCAACAGTAGAAGCATAAGGAATGTTCTCCATCTCTTTCTTCTTAAGATTATTTTGGGGACATTGAGATAAGCTAAATTTGTCTCCTTTTACAATAGGTGTTACACTTGGTGAACAATCTTTCATTTGAAATTTCTCAAAAACTTTGTTTATATAAGTCTCTTGTTACAATCCTAAGATGTCTTGAGACCTATCTCTATGGATCTTTATGCCTATGACATAAGATGTCTCACCCATATCTTTCATGTAAAAGCTCTTGAAAAGAAATTGTTTCACTTCATGTAACAAACCCAAGTCACTTGATGCAAGCAAAATATCATCTACATATAAGACCAAGAAAATAATTTTACTCCCACTGACCTTATGGTATATACATTGATCCATAATGTTCTCAACAAAACCAAAAGATGTGATCACATTATGAAACTTTAAATACCATTGTCGTGAAGCTTGTTTAAGTTCATATATAGATTTCTTTAACTTGCAAACTAGACTATCACTAGCAGAAGATACAAACCCTTTAGGTTGTTTCATGTATACCTCTTCCTCAAGATCTCCATTGAGGAAAGCCGTTTTCACATCCATTTGATGTAATTCCATATCAAAATGGGCAACTAATGCCATGACTATACGGAAAGAATCCTCTTTAGACACAGGAGAAAAAGTTTCTCTATAGTTTATTCCTTCCTTTTGAGTAAAACCTTTAGCAACTAAGCTGGCCTTGTAGCGCTCTATATTGCCCAAAGAATCCCTTTTGGTCTTAAAAACCCATTTACAGCCAATAGGCTTAGCTCCATTAGGCAATTCTACAAGATCCCAGATTTCATTATGTGCCATAGATTTCATCTCATCATTCATAGCATCATACCACAATTTAGAATTACTACAATTCACAGCTTGTGAAAACGTTACAGGGTCATCTTCTAAATTGACATCATAATCAGATTCTAACATGTACACTATGTAGTCACTAGAAATAGCAGGTTTTTTGACCCTTTGTGATCTTCTTAATTCAACCTCTTGTGAAAGTTGATGTTCCTCAATAAGAGACTCTTCTAGAGGTTCCTCAAGAGCATTATGAGGTGCCTCTTCAAGAATAGAATCATCTCTTTCAATATGATCAACTGGGGTAAGTGGAACAACATTATGTTCTCTAATGACTTCAGCTGGATGTGAGTCAATAAGAACTGTAGTTTCACCTTGACCACTAGTAGTAGGAGTTACTTCAAAATCTTTCTCATTGACTAAGTCATGAAATTGATTACTCCCACTAACTGTGTCATTCTCAAGAAACTTTGCATTTCTAGATTCTATAAACTTCAAATTATGAGTCGGACAATAAAACTTATAACCATTAGATTTTTCAGCATAACCAACAAAATATGCAGAAATAGTCCTTGGATCTAACTTCTTTTCTTGTGGATTATACACTCTAACCTCAGCAGGACAACCCCAAACACGTATATGATTCAAACTAGGTTTCCAACCTTTCCAAATTTCAAAAGGTGTTTTTGATACAGCTTTTGTTGGAACCCTATTAAGAATATATACAACTGTCTTTAAAGCTTCTCTCCATAAGAATGTAGGAAGTTTAGAGTTACTTAACATACTCCTCACCATGTCCAACAATGTCCTATTCCTTCTTTCCGCCATACCATTCAAATCGGGTGAGCCAGGCATGGTATATTGTGGAACAATACCTTGCTATTCAAGGAATTTAGCAAATGGACCAGGTGCTTGTCCACTCTCAGTGTACCTTCGAAAATATTCACCTCCTCTATCCGACCTCACAATTTTAATGTGTTTTCCACATTGATTTTCCACATCTGCTTTATAGATTTTGAAGACATTAAGTGCTTCACTTTCATTATAAAGCAAATAAACATACATAAAACGTGAGTAATCTTCAATAAAGGAAATAAAATATTTTGGATCTTTAGAACCAATGTTAGAACTGCAAATATCAGTGTGTATCATTTCTAACAAATCAGAACTCCTCTTTGCACCTTTATGTGACACATTAGTCTACTTACCCTTAATGCAGTCCACACATGAATCTAGGTCAGAAAAATCTAAGGATTGGAGAATCCCTTCTTTCACTAACCTTTTGATTCTCTCCACCAAGATGTGTCCCAATCTTTTGTGCCACAACATAGAGGATTTATCATTCATGATACCACGTTTAATACCAACATTTTCATGCATAGTTACTAAGCTACCAGAAGTACTTAAATTTGTATGGATCCTATACAGACCATTATCCAAAGAAATTTTTCCAACAAAAACACCATCTTTCAACAAGTTAAAAGAAGAACCATTAATGTGCAAGGAAAAACCCAAAGGAATTCTTCTAGAAACAGAAATTAAGTTTCTTGAAAAACTTGAAACATAAAAAGTTTGTTCAAGGTCTAATACAAAGCCAGTATTTAAAATAATTCTAAAAGTCCCGATAGCTTCAACACGTGAACCGATCCGATTTCCAGGAAAGACTTGGTGTTCACTAGGACTAGGTTTCATTCGGTTTAAAAAACCCTGCATGGTATTAGCAATATGGATTGTAGAACCAGTATCAATCCACCATGTATCATGACAAATATCAACAAAATTAGATTCAAAACACATAAAGGATAAGAGATTACCTTTCTTAATCAACCAGGTCTCACGTTTTGGACAATCTTTCTTAACATGTCCCTTTTTTTTACAAAAGAAGCAACGAATTGCATCCTTATTCTTTTCAGAACCAGGAGCTAGATCCTTCTTCTTGCCTTTCTTTTTATGGTCTTTCTTCTTAGTGTTTGTCACAATGTGAACCTCATTAGACCTCTCACCCTTCTCAAACTTCAACCTTCCTTCCTCTTGTACACACATGAACAACAATTCATTAACAAACCATTTTTATTTCTGTGTGTTATAAGTGATTTTAAAAGGTCCAAATTGAGAAGGTAGAGAATTGAGGATCAACTGCACCAAGAAAGTGTCAGTAACTTCAATATCCAAGGACTTAAGCTATGCAGCTATGTCCCTCATTTGCATTATGTGCTCATGCACAGAGCTAGTGTCAGTGTACTTCATTGATGACAATTGAGCCATCAAGGTGCTAGCCAATGACTTGTCAGAAGATGCAAACTGCTCATCAATAGCCTGCATATAATCCTTGACTTTCTCCTTATCAGGAATGGACCCTCGAATGCTAGCCCTTATGTGAGATTTTATAAACATCAAGCTGATGCAATTGGATTGCTCCCAACGCTCATACATAACAATCTCAGCAGGAGTGCTAGCATTTGTGGTCACAGGAGGCTCCTCCTGACGAAGAGCATAGTCAAGGTCTAGGCATCCCAAATGTAGAAGGATTGATTCCTTCCACACCTTATAAATATTACCAGATAGAAAAATCTTTTCAGATGTTTCACCAAATAAAAGAGATGAAGTTGCTGCAGAAAGTTCAAACAATTAATTATATTTGTAATGAGACATATATCATCACGAAAAATTAGTATGCTCACCAATGCAAGTCATACATGACATGAATTACGTACTACTAAATTCTACCTGTGGGCAAAGAAATTAGCATACAAAAATTCAAGTTTACCTTTAATGATGAAACTAGAAGGCATTCATGTTCCCTAATACTTGTAGGCTACTTAAGAAACATAAAGCAATTTCTATTTCATCCTAATTAAACATGCAAATATGACATTCTCCCTGTGGGCAAAGAAAAATCACAACTACACATCTAATTAAATTTAGTGTCTTTAAATCCATAAGTGATATATAAATTTTTGTTAAACAAAACATAGATGCATATATATTATATAAAGGATGACGTGGCTACTCCTTAAATCAAATATGCATATCACAAGACACTCCAAAAATGTGCATTTTATACATAAATATGCACCAAAAATTATAAATCAATTAAATTCACAGCTAATATTAATTCATGTGTACTAACAAATATTAATCATGTTCCACACTTTAATTGAATAAAAATATATCACATGAACATCACACATATATTTTTTGAAAACTCAATATAATATATATATATATATATATAGGCACAAGGAAAAACAAATCATAACAGCTCCCATATATATTAGCCCAGCGATTGACATCAGTAAAGTGTACATGCTCAAAATAAAAGTTATATAATATATATATATATAGATAGATAGTAAAGCATATGAATTGTCAAGCATATATAAATATAAGTAAAATGGCAACGTATGAATACTGAAAGTGCATTCCTAACTTTCAATCTTAATTCAATCTCAAATATATATTGCAGAAAATATAAATCCAAAATTAATATTAACAGAATTACAAAATAAATATGTAAAACTGAAACAAAATATTAACCAACAAGAGCAATTTAGTCCAAAAGTCCAATAATATGAAAACAAATAAAAGGCCATAGGTTCTATCAATTAGCCATAAAACTCCTCATCACAAATAGGTTAAAATAAAATTAACCACAACACAAGGAACCCAGCGAACAAGCATTAATATGGCAAAAATATGTGAAAATCCAATCAAACATAATAACCCATAATTGCCATGATCATATACGCAAAATTGGCTAAAAAATATGCAGAATCCAATCACACATAATGACCTACATGTCCCATGGGAAAAATTGCCGAAATACCCATAACATAATTTTGGGAAAAATTATAAAATGGACCCAAATAAAAATCAATTATATCTCCTAAACCATAACTCCAATTTTAATAATTCAAGAGCCAAAATGCTTAGAATCAATCATGGATTTATTTTTCAATGTCAAAATAAATTTCTGCTTATAGAAAATTAAAAAATGACATTAACGTATGATATTCATATTATCAAATAAAGCTAGATAGAGGTAAAAACATAGCTCTGATGCCACATGTAAAAACACAAGTAAAATAATCATGTCTTACAACTAAATTTAACGCGGAATTACATTCAAACCCATAGAATTATCAAAAATTACATTCAAACCCATAGAATTATCAAAGGAAGGATCATCATGAGAACATTGCATCCTCATATTAAATCTCATCTTATTGACCCATTCTGTGCATAACTCAATTCAGATTAGAAACTACTGCTTATTACTACATCCGAAAAGCAAAAGAGAATTCAGATAAAGAAAAAAAAGAACACAAATATTTGCCAAACCCAATACATCAACCTCATTCTCCTTCTGGTCCTCAAACTATAGATTACGTTTTATTTTGGTCCTAAAACTTTTTTTTGTTCCATTTTGATTCTCACATCGGCTTTTCAATTTGTTTGGTTTCATCTGATTATTACCATAATTTTTATCCTGAACATCTAATATGAACATTTCTTTCTCATGCGTCCTAATGAATAACTTGATAGACAAAAAAAGAAAAATCAAACTTAAATTTAGCTCAAATTTCAATTTGTGACTAAAAAAGAATTTTTTTTTTTCTACTATTTGTCAAATCACTTATTAACACATCTTATATGAGAGAAATTATTTATCTTAGTTTTTCAAGTTAAAAACAACGATAAATTTCAAATGAAATCACATTTGAGAAAATGGTAGAGCAAATGATAAAGTTTGAGGATTAAAATAGTACAAAAGAAAAGTTGTAGGACCAAAACGAAACTCACCTTATAATCTGAGGACTGAAATGAGGTTTTGACCTAATACATCATTATTCATACAACATCAACCAGACAAGTCTGAACTTTGAAAATAAATTCCTTCTTCCTTGCATTACTTCACTTAGTATTATTAGCAGCTTTCCATTTGATCTGAAAAGCCCTAGCATACTCCAAAAGCTTCTCAGGCTCATGCATAACACCCTTCACATTAGAATCATCACAAAATCTTTGTGCCCATTTCACCAATTTAGGAGCTTTTGCTTCATCTAGCATCTTCCTTCCATTCATAGTCTCTATCACACTCATCCAACCCAAAACACTCCCAAATACAATATCAATGAGACCAATCTTTTCTCCTCCAAAAAATGCTTTCCCTTTGCTGCATTTCTCCAGCAAATCTTCCATTCTCACAACCACCTCTTCCATTTCCTCAAAGTATTGTTTCTTTGCTTCTTCATCTTCACTCATTAGGATGCCTCTCAAGGCCACACACCACTATGATGACCCCATTTGAGTATTCGTAAGTAAGAATAACAAAAGGGCATGACACACAGAAATTAAAAGAGTAAACTAATAATTTAGTCTCCAAAAAATAACTGAGTTAACAACTTGGTCCTTAAAAGATTGAAATATACAGTTTAGTCTCTAAAAAGAATAAAATGGTGTACTCTTTAATCCCTGAAAGATTAAAACAGTATACTATTTAGTCCAAAAAAAGACTAGTAAATATACTGTTGAGAAAATTTATTATTTGGTCCCTGATTTTATATGAAATCAACTAACTAGTCCCTGAATAATCAAAATATACTACTTAGTTGCTAAATTATTGCAATTGTCAATGATTTGGTTCCTAGGTCAAATTCAGGGACAAAAAACTACAAATTCAAGGACTAAAAAGAATAAAATTAATTCAAATTCAGTGACCAATCATATTAATTTAGTAGGAACTTAATTAGGAACCAAAGAGTATGAAATTAGTTCAAATTTAGAGATTGAATAGTAATTTAGTACAAATTCAAGGACCCAAAAGTATAAAATTAGTTTAAATTCAAAGATCAAATCGTCACTAGGTACCAAATAGTTGGTAATTGAAATATTTCAGGGATCAAATTGTGTATTTCGGTTATTCAGGGATTGACTAGTTGACTGGGTATAAATTCAGGGACTAAATAATAAGTTTACTCTATACTGTTTTGATCTTTCAGAGACTAAACTGTGTATCCCAATCTTTTAAAAATTAAATTGTCAGCTCAGTGGTCTTTCAGGAACCAAATTATTAGATTACTCTTAAAGTAAATTTTCTCTTAAATATATATACTTACCTTGTCATCGATGTAGGCAGCCCAGAATCTAGCCATGGCTCGATCATGAGGGTGTGAGGGAAGTATGGATGGAGCAGAGGACCAAACTTCATCAATATATTCAAGTATGATTCTGGATTCACAAATAGCTTTGTCACCATGAAGCAAAACTGGGATTTTCTTGTGAACAGGGTTTGATTGAAGAAGAAGATCGCTTTTGGGATTCAAGGTCTCTTCAATAATCTCATATTGAAGAGATTTGATGTTGAGAGCAATTATAACTCTTAGAGGAAATGGACTGAACCACCCACCTAGAAGCTTCAGATCATCGTTTGCCTTTGCCATGATTATTTTTATATTCAAGTATCAACTAGCAAACTGGCAAAAACTTGTGAGATATAAATCAACTATAGGCTGCTTTGACCGATTGATTCAGTGTTCAAAATTTATTAATAAAATATGTTTAAAAAAAAGAGTTATTTTTTAAATATATCCATAATGTAATATTTTATAATTTTTAAAAGGAAAAAAACTGACTCTATACAATGAATGGACAAGGTTACTTAAGACTTAAGAGACTCACTTTTCAATAAGGATAGTAGTAAATTTTTTATAGTTTTCTCGTTCGGTTTCGGTCATTTATGGGCGTTGAAAATTGCTGCAATTCATTTTTTTGTTTTGTTCTTTTGAAAACCATACAACAACAACAACAGATATCAAGTGAGGCCAAGATATATCAATTTTAATAAAGCCTTACGTTTTCACATAATAGAATATACAGAAGAAAAAATATATTTTAGACAACACACCTAAAAAGAGAAAGAGAAGAAAATATAGACTTCTATACAAACATATCTACACAATATATAAAAATAAAAAATTTGGATGATTAATTGAGAGACAACACATCCCTCAACAGCTCAACTCTTTATAAACTTTTTTTAGCTTTAGCAGTAGATCGATGTAGATCTAAAAAAAAAAAAAGATAACACTCTCTAATAAAAAAGGGAAAAACTTCCCTAATATATAGAAGAGGAAAATTTTTCTAATGAAAAAAATCCTCTTATAATTATGGAAAATAGTTCAGACTAGTGTAGAATTAAAATGATTCATTTTTTTTTTGGAGTTTAACAAAAAGACGGAAAAATAGAGTATACACTTTTTTTGTGGACGAATAGAGTACACACAAGTGGACACAAATACACAATGATTGAATGATTAATGATACTTAATGTATCCTAGCTTATTTAACAAAAGAGAATACATATAAAGACAAACAAATAAGTTCAAAGTGAAAATTTAGTCTTATATCTTTTACTCAATTTTTAATTTGGTTTTATATATTTTTTGTTGCACTTTTGGTCTCATATCTTTGCAAAAGTTCTCAATTTAATCCCATATCATTTTTTGTCTTAAATCTTTTGGTCAGATTGCAGAATTAGTCCTCTATCTCTACAAAAGGATCAACCGTTAGTTGATTTGTTTACAAAGATATTCCCATTTTTGAACCTAACCCAAAGATATATGACTAAATCTGCAACAAAAAAAGATATACTACCTAATTGAGAACTGAGCAGAAGATATGAGACCAAATTTACACTTTGACCAACAAATAAATATTTCCCAAATCCAAAATACATCATTCATACAACAAAAAGCAGAAAGATTGAACTTTAAAAATGAGTCTTCCATACTACAAATCACTTGGCAGCAGCAGCAGCAGCAGCTGCTGCTTTCACTTGGATCTGAAAGATCTTAGCAAACTCCAAAAGCTTCTCAGTTTCAGGCAAAAGGCCCTTCACATTAGGATCATCAGAGAATCTTTGTGCCCATTTCACTAATTCAGGTGCTTTTGATTCAACTAACACCTTCCTTTCATTCATAGTTTCTATCACACTCAACCAACTCAAGAAGCTTCCAAATACAATATCAATGAGCCCAATCTCTTCTCCTCCAAAAAATGCCTTCCCTTCCAGCAAATCTTCCATTCTCACAATCACTTCTTCCACTTCCTCAAAGTATTGCTTCTTTGCTTCTTCATCTTCAGAAAATAGGATGCTTCTCAAGGACGTATACCACTATCCCATTTGAGTATATATTCATTAGTAGTATAGATGAGAAATAGAAACACAAAATCAAAGGGAAGAAATTAAATATAAGGTTAAAAGGTCAAAACCTCAAATCGGTCCAAATGTATGAGGTAGATTTCAAATTGGTTCTAAATATTTATTTCATTTGTTTTAGACTGATCCTACATATTTTCATAATTTCTCAAATTGATGTCAAACAAATGAAATATATAGGATCAGTCTAAGAGCTACGAATTACATTTTTCATTGATCCAAACTTAAAAATTAATTATTATTATTATTAATAGTTAAAATACTAAAAAATTGATAAAAAAAGTTTACAAAATGAATTATTTATACAAAATTAAAAATTTAGATGTCTATTATCACTTTCCAGAAATTCCAAAGGAATCTTATACATTTTAAGAGAAAAATTATATTTCAGTCATCGACAGATATATAGAGTGATTTTCAACTTTTTTTGTCCGCCCGGTATCCGAGGCCACTCCTCGACTAATTTGGACTCGATCCGGGTCACGCACCTGGCTATGGTGAGTGAGTTCCCAACAAGGATAACTGCATTCATAAGGATTCGAACACGGGACCTTACTTAAGCGGTACCAAGTCGCTTACCACTTGAACCAACCACTTGTTGGTAGTGATTTTCAATTTAGTCACTCACAAATATATAAAACTCCTTTCAATGTTACTATTATATCTAAATTCTTTAAATGTCAATAACTAAATTAACTTAATATTATTTACATACTCAATTTTATGTAAGTAAAAGAAAAAAAAAATGTTACTATTATCTTAATTGGACCATCAAATAATTAATTAATAAATAAAATATAAAGATGACATTATAAAGAATATAATCTTTGAGAGCTTAATTTGACAACAATAATATACCTTTTAAGAATTAGATTATAAATCACTTTTTCAAAAGCAAAAATATGATAATTACCTTGTCATCGATGTAAGAAGCCCAGAATCGAGCATTAGCACGATCATGAGGGTCAGAGGGAAGGATTGAAGAAGCAGAGGTCCAAACTTCATCAATGTATTCAACTATGATTTTGGATTCACATATGGCTTTATCACCATGAAGAAGAACTGGGATTTTTTGGAGCACAGGGTTTGATTGAAGAAGAAGATGGCTTTTTGCAGTTAAGTCCTCTTGAAGGTACTCATATTGTAGAGATTTAATGTTGAGAGCAATTTGAACCCTCACAGCATATGGACTGAACCAACCACCCAGAAGCCTCAAATGATCACTGCTTGCCTCTGCCATGTATGAATAAAATTATTATTTTCAAGTTTCAACTCCACCAAATTAACAAAAGGTTGAGACTTGTGAGACACTATTTGAGAGGCCAATGTACGAGAATATACTAGGCCATGTTGTGTAATATATATGTAGGAAAATTGTGGTGTACAACAGTACAAGAACAATATAACCGGATAAGAGATCAGAACGTTGGTGGTTTGGGAACATTTATTATAAAAGTTGAGATAAATGCCTCTGATATCAGCCACAAATTTTATTTTCAGTATTTTATATAATACTAATATTTTGTATCTTGAATTTTTGGGTAAATTTACACTTTAGTACCCTATGGTTTGACCATATTTCACTTTGATATCCTGTGGTATTCTTCATTAACACTTTGGTATCCTTTGGAGCTATTTTATATATCTTGCGGCCAAATTTGTGATGACTTTGGTGAAAAAATGAGGGGTTCTTCTGATTTCCTCGAACCGCGCAATGGCTGTTATTCGTGGGGATTAATACAATATACAGAACATTACCGTATTTTTTTTGGAGCACAAGACTGATTGACTTGGAATCTCAATTTTAAATGTGGTTCCATTTGGAATACAGACATCAAGTTGGCAAAGCCGCAAAATTAAGATGGAGTGCTCCATTAAGCTAGCCCAATTCTTCTCAATGCCAACAATAAGAGGATTGAGAAGACGAAGGATTTGGGGTTTTAGATTTGAGAAGAAAGAAGGGAAATTTTTTAGTTTTAGTTGGGAAATTGTTGGCCATTTACATAATGTACCTTTAATTTCTGTTTTCTTTATGTTTTGATACCTTTTTCAAAGGGAAAGGACTTAAACGAATAAGAGAAGACTTGTTGGGAGGTTTTTGACATTTTAAGGTGGTTACAACCGTTAAATCCTAACAGAAAATAAGCACAGGGGACCAATTCGCTAACGGAGCAAACCACGGGGCACCAAAATGCAAAAATTTTTCTTTCAGAGTATCAAAGTGGAACCGCCCCTAACCACAGGGTACCAAACTGTAATTTACCCATTTTTTAAACTAGGCAAAAGTACCTTTAGTGCTCCCAAATTGTTAGGTAAGTCTCAGTTGTACTCCTAATTATTTTTGTGGTAAATTATATTCCTAAAGTTTTACATTTAACTCGATCGTAACCAAAGGCCTAATGTCGTCTAAATTGTTAACGGAAAATGCTGATGTAATATTTTTTAGGGTACAGTTGACAAAAAATATGAAAGTTTAAGAGTGCAATTGACATGAATGTGAAAGTTTTCGAATACAGTTGACATAAAAAATAAAGAAGAAAAACAAGTCACTTGCCAAGTCAACCTGATGTCGACATTTTTTGTTAACGATTTTGACGGTGTAAAGTCTTAAGGTACAATTGAACCAAATTTGAAAATTTGAAGATATAATTGATCACAAAAAAAATTGAGGGGTCTCTTACTTATCCCATAATTTGAAGTACCAAAGATGCTTTTTTCTTTTAAAATACAATTTTCACATTTTTTTAGGGTAAATTACATAAAAGGGCCTTGTGGTTTGGTCCATTTTCAAATAGGGTCATGTGGTTTAAAAATTGTCAAATTAGGGGTATGTGGTTTCCTCCGTTAGCAAATAGGGTCCCAGATGGTTTTTTCCATCCAAATTAACAGAACCAGGTTAGAATAAATTTTAAAATAGACTATTTTGTGATTTGAACGTTTTTTCTATTAAAACAAAATTAAAAAAGACTATATTGCAATTTAAAAAAAAAATAGGAGACTACATACTGCATCATTCTTCTTCTTCTTCGTCTTCATCTTGTTCAAATCGAAGAAAGCAATAGATGAATCCAGCCCAGGAAAGCACTCAAATTCAAATACATCTTATTCTTTTTCCCCAAGGCTTAGGTTTATGGAAGCCAAACACAACAACAACACCATCTCCACTCACCCCAAAAGATCAAAATTCACTCCTAGTAAATCAACCATCGTCTCCACCAATCAACATTATTCAACCATCGTCCACCTTCAACCCTCCCGACGCCGCCACCATCAGCGGCACCGATGGCAGGTACACGCTGGATCCTGACGACGCCGTCCCTTTCTTCGATTTCCTCACCTTCCGAGTTCCGCCTTCTTCCCCGTGCCGCTCCGGTAACAGAGGCAGAGTTGGTTTATGCAGCTGTCGAAGTCGTCCATCAACGGTGGAGGATTGGGGTTTTGATGCCTCCGACTTATCGGACGGAGGTGGTTCGGAGTCGACAGCTTTGAAGGAAAGGAAGCGTTTTGGTGAAGTAGATGAAGACGAAGAAGAAGAATGCAGTAGGGAGTCCCCTATTTTTGGTTCATATTGCAATATAGTCCTTTTTTAACTTTTTCTTTTTAGGTAATGTTATGGTTTTCCCCTCCTATCCGTGTAACGGTCTAAGCAAAGACTACAGAGACGAAACGGTCGTGCCCTCTCAACAATGTCGACTCTAGGGCTTTTTTAAGTTTGTTTTAATAAAAAAAACGTTCAAATCACAAAATAGTCCATTTTAAAATTTATTTTAACCTGGTTCTGTTAACTTGGATGAAAAAAACTATCTGAACCCTATTTGCTAACAGAGGAAACCACATACCTCTAATTTAACAATTTTTAAACCACAGGACCCTATCTGAAAATGGACCAAACCACTTGGCCATTTTGTGTAATTTATCCTTTTTTTTTTAATTTGAACTTAATTAAGTTTTAGATGATAATGATTTATTTATCAAAATACTAGTTAATTAGGACAATAATAAGTAAATTTTGAGTGTTATAAAGGAATAGTAATTCCTTTTCTATCGTTTGGGAAATGGAGTGGCTCACTGTGGAGTCCAATCCCTGTATAAACTTTGGCTCGAGTCCTCTCCTCTGTTTTTATAGTGTATGTTGAATGCTGATGTTTCTTATGTAATTGATGCATTATACCAAATAAAAAAAAAAGAAAAAAAATTCATGGTGTATAAAGAAAAAAAATCTAACAATTATTAAGAAGAAAATACAGACATGAATACTTTACTCACTCGTAAAACAAAACTTGAAAATGTCTTTAAATAAACTTCTATCTTTAGACTGGTTAACTTTTTACCTGAATCAAAAACTCAAACTTGAAAATAAAATTTTATAATATTCATCAAATATACGAATATCTTGATCAAACTTGACCCATTTTAAGGGTAGTTGAGCGTTGGAATTGGATTATGAAATTAATCTCAGTATCTCATATATTTATGGCAAGCAAAAGTGACATATATGGTGAGTTATTTCAAACCTTTGATTAGTCAAGTGGGTGGCCACTCACTTTTCTATTGACTTAGAAATCGATTAGCTGAACTATAGTATGATTAAAATATATAAGGTAATTATATTTTGGTATCATGGAATATGGATCACTTCTACTTTAATTTATTCTTTCAAAAGTGATATTTTGTTTTATTCGCTATGAGCACTTTGGTACCCAAATTTTTTTTTTCATTACCTCTTGATGGAAAAAGCACGTCCAGGTTATGTGTATGGTCAAAAATACAAAATCTACCATTCTAAACTCATATTTTAAGATTTAGCTTCCAAAAAACACGATATAGTATGTACTTGAAGGCACATGAGTTCGCGTTTTTTTTAGGCTAAAATTGTGAAATTTGAGTTTAAGAGGGTGAATTTTGAGTTTTTGAATATGCAAGTAACCTGCACGTACTTTTTTCCGTCAAGAAGTAACGCGAAAAAAGAGTTTTGGAATTGAAAATAAAATTTTATAATATTCACCAAATATAGGATTATCTTGATCAAACCTGATCCATTTTAAGGGTAGTTGAGCGTTGGAATTGGATTATGAAGGGCTGTTTGGCATCACCATCATCTTAATTTCATCTCATTCAATCTTAATTTCATCTTAAGATTGGATGAACAGTAATGGTTGGGTGTTTTTTGGAACCTCCATCTCATCTCATCTCATCTACATCATCATCTCATTCACAACATCATCTCATTTTCTCTTACAATTACTAATCTATCCCTACTTATACACCTATAATTACCTATACTTTAATACAAATATAAAAAAAAAGAACTAGACAAAATAGTAATCTTACATACCCTCATTTATTACCCTTATAATTTTCTCTCCCTATCTATCATTTCTCATCATTTTTTTATCTTTTCCACTCACACACATTTTCACTTTCTCTCTCTCACACACACACATACACCTCTCTCTCTCTCTCTTTCACACACCCCACACACACTCTTATTTATATATATATATATATATATATATTACGAGATGCAGTATCCTATTACGTCTTTGCACGGCTTTCGAATATTATTATTTTTTTAGTTGCAATATTCCTCATTCTTCAATCATGCTTGTCTCTTATATTATTATAGAAAGAGTTAGGGGTGTTCACAGGCCGAGTCCACGGCTGGCCCGAGACCCGGCCCGATACAGACCCGGGCTGGGCCGGGTCACCGGGTCCACCAGGGTCCGGCCGGGCCAAAAAAATATTTTTTTTTAATTTTTATTTATTTATTCTATATATATTTTAACTTATATATATTGGTAAAACAATTAATTTTGGATCAATTTAATGATGTTTTTATCAATAAAGACATTTAATTTGACTTAATTGTTAAAAAAAT
>QANZ01046028.1:37250-54814 GCA_003254925.1 Chamaecrista fasciculata | reverse complement strand
CCCAAGTTATCATTTACACATGTTAGGGATTGATTAATAGGACCGGTACAAATTTATGGACCAAATTGTATTCTTAAAAATAATTCCAATATTATTTTCATTTTGGCCCTTCATCTCATCCACTTGGATTGACCTCTAACCCTTCATCCAAAATTTTCTCATCCTCACGTTTTCCAATAGCATATCACACTTTCCAATATCATCTCATCTCAATATCATTCCAATCAAACCACACCCAAACACCTATCATCTCATCTTATTATCTCCATCTCATCTCATTATTTCCTACCATTTCTACCCCTATACAAATTAAAAAAATACATAAACCTATTTCAACCAACCACCATCATTACATACCTTTTTATATAATTTCACACCCTATTTAACATCATTTTTTCTAAAATCACCCAAACACCAATACATCATTTCATCTCATCCAATTCAAACTTAATCTCATCTCATCCCATAAACTTGACTTGGATTGAAATAGTATGGCCCCATACAGGCGAAATTAATCTCAGTACCTCATATATTTATGGCAAGCAAAAGTGACATATATGGTGAGTTATTTCCAACCTTTGATTAGTCAAGTGGGTGGCCACTCACTTTTCTATTGACTTAGAAATCGATTAGCTGAAGTATAGTATGATTAAAATATATAAGGTAATTACATTTTGGTATCATGAAGTATGGATCACTTCTACTTTAATTTGTTCTTTCAAAAGTGATATTTTGATATCTTGTTCTATTCGCTATGAGCACTTTGGTACCCAAAACTTTTTTTTTTTCATTACCTCTTGACGGAAAAAGCACGTCCAGGTTATGTGTATGGTCAAAAACACAAAATCTATCATTCTAAACTCATATTTTAAGATTTAGCCTCCAAAAAACACGATATAGTATGTACTTGAAGGCACATGAGTTTGTGTTTTTTTTAGGCTGAATTGTGAAATTTGAGTTTAAGAGGGTGAATTATGTGTTTTTGAATTTGCAAGTGACCTGCACGTACTTTTTTCCGTCAAGAAGTAACGCGAAAAAAGAGTTTTGGGTACTAAAATGCTAACAACGAATAGAATAGGGTACTAAAATGTTACTTTTGAAATAACAAAGTACCAAAGTGGAATTGGTCCATACTTCAGATTACCAAAGTATAATTTACCCATATTGTATAATCCTGCATAATCTCGAATGTTATCAGTTCCGATACGTAGACCAAATGATACAATGCAAGCAAAAGTTCCTAGATTCATGGAGATATAGAACAGCATATAAGTTATCATGCTTGCATATCCACCATTTGAGTCTCCAACAATTATTCCAATAATTACATATCCGATTTGACCTATGGACGAATACGCAAGCATATGTTTCATGCTTGTTTGGGTAATAGCAATGAGATTCCCCAATATCATGCTAAGAATAGCTAGGATTTCCAGAAGAAGATGCCATTCGTTTGATGAGAAATAAAAAGGAATATCGAAAATTCGAGTGGCTGAAGCTGAAGCAGCTACTTTCGAAGTAACAGAAAGAAAAGCAACGACTGGAGTGGGAGAGTCAGAGTCGAAAAGAGGATTCCTCACTTCTTTCTCTCATTCAAAACCGTGCATGAAACTTTCATCTCGCACGGCTCCTAAGTGATAAAAGAAAGAAGATGAGTTCTTCTTATATATGTGTGTGTGAGAGAGAGATAGAAAACAAAAAAGAGAAAATTGGAAAGAAAAGGAAAAATGAAAAAAAAAATATACTAAGTTTTTATGCATAAAGTAATAATTTAGTCTCTAAAAGATTATCGAGTTGACAATTCAGTCCTTAAAATATTAAAATTTACATTTAGTCTCTAAAAGATCAAAATGGTACACTCTTTAGTTTCTAAAAGATTAAAACAGTATACTATTCAATCCATAAAATAACTAATTAGTATATCGTTTTGATATTTCAGATACTAAATTATATATTTTAATCTTCAATAGACTGAGTTTTCAACTCGGTAATTTTTAAGGAATTAAATTGTTAGTTTACTCGATCTTTATCATACATAACTCATACTTCACATAATTTAATAGATTTATACTTTAGAAGATCCCACTTCTTATTAACTCATACTGTATTACTTGTTATTACATCCCAAAAGCAAAGGGGACAGACACCATATGAACTTCACCATGTTTAGTTCAAATTATCTATAAGCTTATCTGAATTCCATATTATGCATCAGTTGGCAGCAGCAGCAGCTTCTTTCCATTTGATCATAAGAGCCTTAGCAAACTCTAGAAGCTTCTCAGTTTCAGGTATAACACTCTTCACATTAGGATCATCACAAAAGCTTTGTGCCCATTTCACCAATTTAGGAGCTTTTGCTTCATCTAGCATCTTCTTTCCCTTCATAATCTCTATCACACTCACCCATCTCAATAAGCTTCCAAGCACAATATCAACCAATCCAATCTCATCTCCTCCAAAAAATGCCTTCCCTTTGCTGCATTTTTCAAACGCATCTTCTGTTCTCACAGCTAGCTCCTCCATTTCCTCAAAGTATTGCTTCTCTGCTTCTTCATCTTCAACTTTCATGATCTTTCCCATTGCCTCAAACCACTATCCCATTTGAATTAATTAACACATTAGTACAAATCACTATATAGAAACATAGAATTAAGAGAATAAATTAAACAGGTCAAAACTTTATTTTGATCCTTTCTTTCTATTTGGGATAAATTTTCACTTTAGTCCCTTTTCTTTTTGGCTAAAATTAATGCATAAAATTTCCCATAAACTTTAGTTATTGTGCCAAAACCCCCCATCAACTTCGAAAATTAACAAAAGACCTTTTGAACTTTTAATTTTGTGCTTTCTTTAAAAAAATTGAAAAATTCTATAAAAGCTTAATTATTGTACAAATCTCAATATAAAAAAGAGAGAGTATTCAACGGATAAAAATTGACATGCCCCAACAATGGTGATTTCCATATTAAAGTCTTTTGATGTGTTTTTTTTGTTACTATTGTTTTTGTAAGAAAAAATTTAGGTGGAGGAATGATGCTCCAATCCAGGGTAATTAATTACATCAATAAGATTTTTATCAATAAAATACTTACCTTGTCATCAAAGTAGGCAACCCAAAAACGAGCAATAGCTCGATCATGAGGGTCAGAGGGAAGGATGGATGGACCAGAGGACCAAACTTCATCAATGTATTCAACTATGATTTTGGATTCACATACAGCTTTATCACCATGAAGCAAAACTGGGATTTTCTTGTATACAGGATTTGACTGAAGAAGAAGATGGCTTTTGGAATTCAAGTCCTCTACAATGGTCTCATATTGCAGAGATTTGATGTTGAGAGCAATGCTAACCCTTAAGGAAAATGGGCTGTACCAACCACCTAGAAGCTTTATATCATTGCTTGTCTTCTCCATGACTATATATATGGACAAGTAACCAAACTAGCAAACACATAAATTAAGGGTGTGAGTTGTGAACTTTGGGATATAATTAGTTGGAAAATTAGTCACTTCCTTTAACAAAATTAATGAAAAATTGTTAATAATATGTATCAGAAAGATAGGGAAACCTTTTAATTAATAAATCATCACTGGACTTTTAAAAAATGCTTAGGCCTCTACATAATTTTTTTAGAAGGGCAAATTAACTTGATTTTCAAGTCACTAAAAATTTGAGAGAAAATTTAAAACTTTATATGAAAAATAAGGAAATAGAATAAATTTTGCAAATTTCACTTGTCTGGAAAAAAATCTCATTGGTTTGGTTCGAAAATTAGTCCAAACTTATGAAAAAAATATTTGGTCAGATTGTCAAGAAAAATGTCTAATTTTCAGACAAGGATTTAAAAGAAAAACTAAAAATTGAAAGTTTAACCAAATCAAGTCAAACCCAAAGAGATTAGAAAGCTATGAATTATTGAAAAAAAGAGGTTTGGGGCAAAAGACCCAGTAATGATTCTTAAAAATTAGTTCGGCCTAGTTTTAAGGAGTTAAGAGAGAGGCCCAAGGGAGGACTATTTTTTTGTCAGAAGGGGAGGACTCAAAGAGTAAAGCTGGGTATTTTAATTTGATTAAAAACTCTGAAACAGTTTGGGGGCCCAAACACCTATAAATTAACTAAAGACTAAAATTCCATTTTTTTTTTGGCCTGAGACTAAAAGTCCATTTTGAACCTTCCCACATTCATTTTTATTTTAATTTGATTTGATTCTTCAAAATTTGTTATGTTATCTCTTTATATATCTATGTTTTTACTAAATTGATGATATGACGATGTTAATTGAATATGCAACAGTATTAGTTGATGAAATAATATATTAATTATCATATATCTATATATATTAGGCTTAAGTGCACTTTTGGTCCCCTCACTTTCGCAAAGGTCTCAATGTGGCCTCCTAACTTTTTTCTTGCAATTTTGGTCCCCTAACTTTTGAAAATGTCTCAATTTGGTCCCATAACTTTTTTGTTGCAATTTTGGTCCCATAACTTTTGAAAACGTCTCATCGTTGGTCCCAAGTGCACTTCCAAGTCATGAAAATGTCTCCTTAATTAGAGTGGTCCTTTTATAATCCACTTCACCCAACTCAGCCTGTCAGATCAGCACTAGTAGCAGATAATGGATGGAAAAAGTGCACTTGGGACCAATGATGAGACGTTTTCAAAAGTTAGGGGACCAAAATTGCAACAAAAAAAGTTAAGGGACCAAATTGAGACCTTTGTGAAAGTTAGGGGATCAAAGGTGCACTTAAGCCTATATATTATTATAGACGTAAAGATAACAATTTTTTTTATATTGTTTGAATTTTATATAAAATTTTTAGACTTTTTACAAATGTATTTTGTTGATATAAAAATAAAATTTACTTATATATCATTTGAAATATTATTCATTAGTTAACAATATCATATTTTCAATTAACAATAATATATCACCACTATAATTAAATGAGAAGGATTAACATTAATAACAAACATATATTTGTGAGAGATTAAAATGAGAAGAAAAATCTATGATGAACCAAATTAAAAAAATACTAATATGTAAGGGACCAAATAGGGTTTTAGGCTCAGTTCGTTTAAAGGAGCTATCAAATTATAATATGATTTTAGTCTAAAATCTGAAATAATTCTATTTGTTTCAGATTATAAAAATAATCTGATTATAATCTACAAAAATCTCATATCTTAAAATACTCAATTACTATTATACCCTTATTAACATACCTATAATTTACCTATACTTCAATATATATTCAAATATACCCGAATGGCATTTTAGTCATTTTATAACACCCTTCATTTATTACACCTACAACAATCTCTCTCCATCACATCACTTTTCACCAATTCTCTTTTATTTTTTTTCTAAATTATTATAATTAACTTTTTACTTTTAATTACTTTTAATATTTGATAAAAAAATAATAATAATTTATTTTTAGTTAAATATTATTTAATATTATATTTTTATTATTAAAAATAATTTCTATCCATCTTATTTAAAAAATTTAACTATATAAATTAAAAAATAAATTCAACCAAAATATTTAAAAAGGTTAAAGGGTCATTTTGGTCCATTATGTTTCAAAATGTTCAAATTGGTCCTAAATGTTTGCAAAATGATTCATTTTGGTCTTAAATATTAGTAAAATGTTTCATTTTGATCCCAAACTATTGAATTTGGTCATATTTCTCTCATTTTTTATTTCAAATTCAAAGGACTTGTTAAGAGGAATACGTAGCTTTGAATTTGTCGCATTCGAATTTGAAACGAGAGAGATATGATCAGCATTGCTTGTTTGATCATGAAACGAGCGGTCAAGTTTCAGGACCGATCTGACCTTGTTTGCTGATGACCCCAACCGGATAGAGAGAGTAGGGGTAAGCATCGATCGGGTTCGGGTAGGTTAGTCAGGTGGGGTATTAAGGAGCGGGTTGATTTTTTTCAAACCGAACCTGACCGCTAACCCATATAACCCGATGATGTCGGGTTCGAGCAGGTTGGGTCGGGTTAGAAATTAATTTTAAAAAACTATAAAATTAAATTAATAAAAATTTATAAATACTTATTCTACTTAATATATAGTATATAATTTTCATTTAATTATTTTATAATATATAAATCATCACATATTATCTTTTAAATTAAATTTTACTAAATATATTATTATATAAATAGTTTTTACACCAAAAATTTGATATTGTTTGTAATTAAATTAAATATTATTGCATTTTAACTTTACAAAAAATAAAAATATTTGGATAAACAAAGAATACATCTTATTATTCATTTTTATTATTTTATAATTAATTTTTTTTTATTTATTTAAAGAGTTTAATATAAAGAAAATGAACAAAGCAAAATTTTGGTCGGGTTCGGGTTGAGTCGGGTTGGGTCGGGTTAACCCGCTTAACCCGATCAGATCGACTTTTTACCAAAATTGCAATCCGAAGTCACACGTTTCAGAAACTCGACCCGAACGAACCCGATAAAAAGTGTCGGGTTCGGTCGGGTTGGACCCGATTTTGCACACCTCTAAGAGAAAGTACTCTTTGAGAACAATATGTAGTTCTAAATTCATCACATTTGAACTTGAAACAAGTCATATTCAATAGTTTAGGACCAAAATAAACATTTTACAAATATTTAGGACCAATTTGAATATTTTAAAACATAATGGACCAAAATGAACATTAAGGCATACATTTAGGACCAAAATGATCCTTTAACCTATTTAAAAATTTTATTTTAAATAACGATTCATCACTATTTTGGAACAACTCGGTATGTTTTCAACTTTTGTTTTCTCTATTAGGGACTGATGTGTTAACTCAGTAAAAATTAAATGGCTCAAAAGTCAAATTTTTTTAAGCAGCTGATTCGTTCCGTTAATACAGAATGAAAGACCAAAAAGTAAGTGTCATCATAGAAAATGATCCGGGCAATATACGATAATTGTAATTATAGTATGTATAGTTATCAAGTGGAATAATCTATCAACTTTAAAAACATTTGATTATTATAAATCCCAAGGCAAAAAACTTCACAAAACAAAAATCAACTTTTCAAATTTTTTATCCAAACAATTCAAATTATTCATAAAATCCAAAAATTCAAAAAGTAATATTTTATTCCAATTTTACCGCTATACAATATATCAATTTCTATATCCTTCTATCTACCAAACTCAATCATTACATACCTATTTAAATAATTTCAGACTTATTGACCCATATATATTTTATTTTTAAAATAATTATCAATTTGTATTTATATTAAAAATAATTACTAATATATATTATGTTTTGCGGCTGAAATGACAGAGGGCGTTGAAATTTTTTTTCCGCAAGTCGTTCCAGTTGGAAACGACTTGCGGCAACAAATTTTCCGCAAGTCGTTCTCGCAAGGAACGACTTACGGCACAAAAAGAAACGCCTCCCCCTTTTGTTAATTTCATCCCATTCTCCCTCTCCCCTATTTTATCCCATTCTGCACCTACCCAGCCAATCTCAACCGATGCCCCTTCTCAGTCCCTATATATATATATACATACAATCTACACAAATATATATATATATATATACATATTTATTAAATTATAATTAAATAAATTTAAAAACTATTTAATTGTCATAAACCAAATAGTATCAATTAAGTATAAAATTCAAGAATTAAAAAAATAAAATTAATTCAAATTCAAAGATCAAATAGTTCATAATTCAAATATTTCAAGGACTAAATTGTGTATTGTGATTATTCATAAATTGATTGACTCGGTATAAATTCGAAGATCGAATAGTAAACTTTCTCATAAAAATATGATATCTCTTGGTTTACAACAATTAAATATGATTTATAATAAGATTAATCAATTAAAATTTAAATTATCATTAATTTAGTTTAAATTTTACCATAAATCATTATATTTTTTATTAAATAAATAATAATTTTTTATTTAAAGATAATTTTATCAAATAGGATATATAATATTGGTTTAAACTAAAATTAAAATCCTAATTTCATGAATTATTTTATTTTATTTATATATTTAATTATATAAAACTTAATTTTGATTTTTTTTAAATATATTGATTATTATATTAATAATGTATTATTCTTTAAGAAAAAAATAGTTTTTAAATTTATATAATTCTAATTTAATAAATATGTATATATATAGAGATTGGGAAGGGGAACCGGTGGGGACTGGGTGGGTAGGTGCAGAATAGGACAAGATAAGGGAGAGGGAGAATGGGATGAAATTTTTTTTTTTTGAAAGCATGCCAAACTATATTATAAAAAAGCCAAACAGCACTTACAATTAGTCAGAAAACTACAATTTGATAAAACAGAAGAAGAACAATTTGCAAACATTGTTGAACTATAATAACAAATAAAAGTACAAATGATCCTATCTGCAGGATGAAAGTCATCACCAATCTTGGTGTTGCCAACAAAATGTTTACCATGATACTCTCTGCATATCAGAAAAGTAGTATTCGTCCCAAATGTATATGCCATAGACTCTTCCATCAATTTGTTGAAACACTGAATACTTTCCGACATATATGCTCAGATCTGAATCACGATCTAGTATTGGAATAGGATCTCTTACAAGAAAAGATTGAAACCACAAATAGAGGGGAATGGAGAAAAAGATCAAAGGGGAATGGAGAAATTCGCGAGCGGTTGTGGAGAAAAAGATCAGAGTTCTAGATAGCAAACTTGCTTTCTAAGGCTGATACCCAAAAATTATGGGATGAAATTAATGAAGGGGGGAGGTGTTTCTTTTTTGTGCCGTAAGTCGTTCCTTGCAAGAACGACTTGCGTGCAAATTTTTTTGCCGCAAGTCGTTTCCAACTGGAACGACTTGCAGCAAAAAAAAATTCAGCGCCCCTTGTCATTTCAGCCGCAAAACAAAATATATATTAGTAATTATTTTTAATGTAAATACAAATTGATAATTATTTTAAAAATAAAATATATATGAGTCAAAAAGCCAATAATTTCACACCCTAAAAATCTCCTTTTTCAAAAACTCATTCAGACACCATTTAATTATAATCCAATCAGATTATAATCCAATTAAATTATAATTTAATAGATCATTTAAACGAAATGACCTGTAGTCATTAACTAAACAAAATAGAAACTAATTAAAAGCAAACACCAGAGAGGAAAAATGGACTCAAACAACAAAGATAAAAGAGAGTGAGTGCGTCTGTGTGTGTGTTCTTGTACAAGAATTAAAACTTAATGAAACGAAAACTTAATGAAGTTTTAGAAAACAAAGGAACAAAGGAACAAGAGAGAGTGTTTCTTTCCATCATCATATCTAGAAAACAGGGTTAAAAAAACAAAGGAACAAGAGAGAGGGATCAAGCAAAGATACCAAGCTTTCCCTTGCTTCTTCACTTCAACTTGTGCCTACTTTCCTTTTGCTTGCTTGATGAGATGAGAGTGTTTCTTTATTTATTTATACAGCAAAGAGAATTAGGGGAAGAGTTAGATATCGATCAGAAAAACAAATGAAAGAGGAGCCTCCTTTGTGTTGAATGTGTGGTTGGATTTGAATCTCAAAAAATCAGCTTGCCTTTCCTTAATTCAAAAGGGATTTTGGTATCTATTAGGGAGAATTGTCAAGGTGGGGATTATTGACAAAGGAGAGAAAAGGAAAATTATTTGGAATGTGATGGGTGATCTGTATTTTGAATCAAAGACCAACCAACCAAGTTCAACTTTCTCCTCTTTCAATAATAATAATAATAANACTATTAAATATAATTATATTTTTGTTTTATGTTCAAATATACCTATCCAGATTTACATACTACTTTTGATGAGTACTTTTTTTTTTAATTAATTAGAGTTGTCAGTGAACAAAATCAAATCAAATCTCAAAAATAATTTTAATAAACCTCTCCTCTTCGTCCACAGTCCACACACATCATAGTATAAAAAACCGGACCAGATCGGGCGGTTCAACCGGTGAACCGGACACCAGACCGGTCCGGAAAAACAAAAATATCGTTTATGCAGTTGACCCGACCAGTCACCGGTTCAACCAGTTTGACCCGCCAAAGTTTGTAAAATTACATATTGACCCCAAAAAAATTTCAAAAAATTACAAATTAGTTCCTGGATACATATTATCTAGGGACTAAAATGAAAACTTTTAAAAAAATTTGGGGTCAATATGTAATTTTTACAAAATTTGTTATGATTAAAATTGCAAAATAGCTTCAAAGGGTACTAAACTGTTTAATTTTTACTTTATATTTAAATTATTGTAAGATATCAATGTGTATTTAATGAATATGTATATTTGAAAATGTATTTTTTAAGTAAACCGGCTCAACCGGTTGAACCAGTGACCCAGTGGTTAAACCATTGAACCAGTGACCCTAGCTTCCCACCGGGTTAATGGTCGGTCCGGGTTTTTGCACTATGACACA
Organism: Chamaecrista fasciculata; assembly: GCA_003254925.1. Classification (NCBI taxonomy): domain Eukaryota; kingdom Viridiplantae; phylum Streptophyta; class Magnoliopsida; order Fabales; family Fabaceae; genus Chamaecrista; species Chamaecrista fasciculata. Next base: position 44,354 of record QANZ01046028.1, on the reverse strand, counting down.
CATAGCTTTGCGTTGACGCCGGGCTGTTGTCATTTTCAGCAGCGGTAGTCACCCTCTTCTTCGTTGGGCAGTGTTAAAAACCCTTCCCCTTTGAGGGTCTCTTTCTCTCTTTATGAGAGTGTTACTTTGTTTCTAGGATTTTATGGCAACGACGTTCTGGATCAGGACTCCCATGGTGGCGTTCTACGACGGCGACTCTGGATTAGGTATTCTACAGTGGCTTTCTGGTTTGGTTCTGGTTTTTTGTGCTCTTCCACGATGTCGTTTCGTTTTATCAAATTATCATTGTTGCTTTGAGTCTGATTATGTCTTTATTTAGAATAACCACTGAGGTTGCCTATTGTCCTGATTTGAAAGTGATTGTCTTTTTTAGATGACATTTTTTATCTTCCAGTTATTTAGATGGTTGTAGCTTTAATTGGATCCCTAAATCTGCTAATTTGGCAGCTGGTTGTCTTGTCAATTTGTTTGAAACGAGGATATGTCCTCTTGGAGGGGTTGCAACCCCCCATCTTCGTCAATTGATATCATGTTTAATGTTGGTGTTAATGTTAGGGAAGGGTTAGCTATTTTTACTTTGTTTTTGTTTGTACTGTGCTTAGTTTTACCTTACTTTTGAATGAATTATGTTTAAAAAAAAAATCTCGAAAGTAAACCTCTTATTTTAACAAGTGAAATTGATATTAAATCTATTCAAATTAATATTACTTCTAAATACATCTCAAAAGCAAAAAGGGTATTCAAGATAAAGTTTATTAGATTCCATTTAAATTATTTTGAGTTGATACCATTTTAACAATATTTCAATAATTAGATCAAATGGATAGATTTTCAAGACTGTATCCAACACTTTGATGGGTTTCGAATCCACCAATAATAATTAACCTGAATCTGCACATTAAAACAATGAATCAGTAGTAACAAGTAAGAACAAGGTCGGTCCACAGGGATAAGTGTTACCCAAGAGTAATACAACCATACTTGAAAAAACCAGAACCAGTGCGTAAGTCGTGCCCAAGTGTAATGAACGCGACTTAAACAAAACACAGTGTAATGTGATTGAACTTGAGAAATTTAATAAACATAAAAATAAAGGGTTTTTGCTAATTGATTGAGGACTTGGCTGAGGTTGTTTTTCATGGAGTTTCACACTTGATCATCGATACCAAAATATTAATTCATCAAATTAAAATAGATTAACGAAATCACACGGTGAAATCACTCTTTCTTAAAAGTTGATTAAAGGATAACGTACCCAATTTAACCACTTATTAACTAGATGAATCCGACACGATCGACAATTCAATCTAAGTTAACAGTATTAAGACCCGAAAGATATTAACCCTAAACAATTAATTTACGAAATTACTTGTTCAGATTTTCTTCTCCCTAACATGGTACGACCATTTTAGTTACTACTTAGTGATGAACTTATTAATTACGAATTAACAAGAACACCTAGTGTTATGTTAATAAATCACTTAGAGAACCGGGCCCTTAGTTGAATGTTCAACTTGAAAACAATTAAAAAGAGAAGAGTATGAGAAAGAAAAATATTATAAAACGATGAAACAAATAAGAACAAGATCTCACAAGTGTTGAAACATCCAATCCAAACTCACCCTAAGCCAAGAAGAGAAGTTTAGTCACGCAGGGCCATGGAAGCACAAATATAAAATAAAGTTGGAGAGTGGGGAAGAAGAGATGCATTACAAGCTTTGGAGGGGGGAATTTATAGTATTTCCTAAGCCTATTTTCCTTCTAAAGTTTCCTATTTTCGAGCTACACATTGTACAGTTTAGGAAAGATTGCAGAATCTCCAATAACACTTCAAAACTGATCAGCCGGGCTTGAGTCTTGGGCAAGACTTGTGCACCACGAAATTTCCTTTTTTCTCACAATCATAAAATTGATTCTATGGGATCTTGACAATGATTTGAAGTTTGTTATGCAAGTTAGACAGAATGAACACTAAATCCATCATGATATTTACAAATATAAAGAATTAAACACAAAATATCATATTTCCAATTAATCTCATAAACTAGAAGGAAAATATAGAAATTAGAAAAATTGAGAATAAAATCTCAAACACGATATTAATATCATCAAAATAACTCTTAAAAGTTTGCCAAAATCGGACTTATCACACTTCTTTTAAAAAATCAAACGATCAGTTCGGTAGAAGAGATTACTTTCTTGCATTTTTTTTCCTTTTTAATGGTTCCATTCAATCCTTAAACTTAATATATATATATATATATATATGATGGAATTAGTTTTGAATGATTTAAAATCAACCTAAATATACAAAATAAAATAGTAAGAGAGAAATACTAGTAAACTTTGTTCTTTGTTGGATTAAGATTTTGATAATTTTGGTGCATATTACGTCATATATGAATTGTTAAACTGCAATAAAAATTATATGTGGAAGTATAAATTTATTATCAACATGGGTCTTATGTTTACATTTCATATACTATTATATATTTAAAATCCTTAATATTTATTCTACTTATTTATTTATAACACCATCTAGCTTAACTATCAAATCAACATGTCTCTCTATAGTTGGCCAAAAAAAAAACCATTTGTAGTCTGATTGTCTTCAAAACGAAGTCAAATCCTCCGAATTTGGATTTCTCTGAATTTCTCTCCATTTGATAAATTTTTGACCGTTCGATTTCATCTTCTTCGTTATGCTCTGAAACTCTGTGTTTTGATTTAGATTGTAAGTGTAAAACCAAATGCAGAGAAATTTAAAGCGTTCCAAATATAGAGGATCCATCTCCTTCAAAAATCAAAACATTGCAGATTAACATATTATACATCACTTGGCAGCAACAACATCAGTAGAATCAGCAGCTTCTTTCATTTTGATCTGAAAAGCCTTTGCTAACTCTAGAAGCTTGTCAATTTGAGGCATAACACCCTTCACATTAGGATCATCACAAAACATTTGAGCCCATTTCACCAATTTAGGAGCTTTTGCTTCATCTAGCACTACCATTCCATTCAAACTCTCTATCACATTCATCCATCTCAAAAAGCTTCCAAGCACAATATCAACCAATCCAATCTTATCTCCTCCAAAAAATGCCTTCCCTTTACTGCATTTCTCAAACGCATCTTCTGTTGTCAAAATCACCTCTTCCATTTCCTCCAAGTATTGCTTCTTTGCTTCTTCATCTTCAGCTTTATGGATCTTCATCAATGACTTAAGCCACTACATATAGTATACCCAATTTGAATTAATTAACACATTTATTAGTATAAACGACGACATGCAGAAACACATAATTAATATCAGATGAAATAAAATCTAATTTTGATCCTTTCCGTTCAGGATAGATTTGTCTTTGGTCCATCCAACCGTTTAGGTCTTGTTCTCTCAAGAATATTTTTTTTTTGTTAAAATTAATGTGACATTTGATGTTAGAAAAGAAAAAGCTAAGCAAACATCTGTCAAACATATAGGACTGAAATGGAACAAAACAAACATAAAAAAACCAAAGTGAAATGATCTACCTCAGACATAAAAAACTTAAGATAAAAGTACTTTTTTGGTCTCCAAACTTTACATCAACTTTCAATTTTGTCCCTAATTATTTTCTGGTCAATTTCATCCCCAATATTTCACATTTTGGTCAATTTTATCCTTTGACTAACTTTTTTCAATAAAATTAACAGCAGATATTTCATCATGTTTGTCAATTTGAATTGTATTTGAGTTTTTTTTCTATCAATTTTATATTACATATCATTAGCCATATAGAATCTGTCGTTAATATTTGACTTAAATAAGGCAAATAATGAAATTGGCCAAAATATAAAATATTGGAGACGAAATTGACAACAATTAAATATTGGCGACGAAACTGAAAGTTGATGTAAAGTTTGAGGACCAAATTTACCAAAACTTAAATGAAATTTTAACCAATTAAGTACTTACCTTGTCATCGATGTAGGCAACCCAGAAACGAGCAATAGCTCGATCATAAGCGTTTGAGTGAAGGATGGATGGAGCAGAGTTCCAAACTTCATCAATGTATTCAAGTATGATTGTGGATTCACATATGGGTTTATCACCATGAAGCAAAACTGGGATTTTCTTGTACACAGGATTTGATTGAAGAAGAAGATGGCTTTTGGAATCCAAGTTTTCTTCAATGGTCTCATATTGCAAAGATTTGATGTTGAGAGCAATGCTAACCCTCAAGTAAAATGGACTGAACCAAGCACCTAGAAGCTTTAGATCATCGTTTGCCTTTGTCATGTCGACTATGTATACGGTGAAGTATGAACCACCAAACTAGCAAACACATAAATTAAGGTTGTTTATGAGTTATGACTTGGAAAATTAGTCATATTTTCTTCAAAATTAACGAAAAAACATTACTAAAATGTAACAAAAATTTGAGGAATTCAAACCTCCTTTAATTAATTAATAAAACAACATCCTTGAACGTTTGGAGTTTTTTAAAAATTGCATAATTTTTTTTAATAAAATTGGGCTCGTCTAAGCTCGCCTACTTTAAAAGGGTAAAACTTAAGTAAAATTTCTTATATGTTCCCTAATCAATATTTGATTAGGGGTCTTGGTGATCAGAAAATCAAATTTTTACCCTAGCTAATCATTAGGATAACTGCCTGATTTTATTTAATGACTTATTGAGAGGGGTCCAAAACTCCCTAGAAAGTAGAAACATTCCAAACAAAAAAGTGAGACTAAAAGCAAAAGATGAAAGAAGGAATGGAACAACCAAGGCAAAAGTGTGTGTATGTGTGTGTTTTGGTGGAAGAATCAAGAATAATCAATTCTAATACATGTTAACACTCAAATATACATTAATGAATAGCTTAAATATAGTATCCCACCATCATGCAAAAGAACAGAAAAAGAAAAGAACAAGCGAGGGGGATCAAGTAAAGATACCAAGTGGATTTTACTTCAACTTGTGCCTTTGCTTAATTGCTTGATCGGATGAGAGTAGTGTTTGTTTTGGACGTGCATCCCCTCCTTTATATGACACCAAGTAGATTTTATTTTTGATTTTTCTCTTTTATTGGATGTGTGGATGGATTTCATTCTAAAAAGATCAGATTGCCTATCCTTTAATTCAACAAGATTTTGGCATTTATAATGGAGAATTGTCAAAAGCTGAATGGGGATTGTCATTGCCTCATTGAGTCATTGGAGAGAAAAGGACAATCATTTGGAACGTGTTCGGTTGTATGAATGGCTAAACATGATTGATCTTATATTTCTGGCAAAAGTACTAATTTCATCCTCAAATTTTACACCAATTGTCAATTTCGTCCTCAAACTTTTTTTATTGTCAACTTCGTCCCCAAACTTTACACAAGCTGTCAATTTCATCCCCAATCTTTTTTTGTTGTCAGTTTCGTCCCCAAACTTTACATCAACTGTCAATTTCCTCCTCGATCTTTCACATTTTCGTCAATTTTATCCTTTGACTAACTTCTTTTAATAAATTAACAACAGACTGCATCCTGTTTTTGAATCTAAGTTAGGATTTGAGTTTCTTTTTCTATCAATTTTACATCATATATCGTTAGCCACATAGATTTTGTCGTCAATATTTGACTAAAGTAAGAGCAAAGGATAAAATTGACCAAAATGTGAAAGATTAGAGACGAAATTGACAGCAAAAAAACATTGGGGACGAAATTGACAACGTGTGTAAAGTTTGGGGACGAAATTGACAACAAAAAAAGATTGGGGACGAAATAAATACTTTTGCCTATATTTTTTTTTGTTTAGTTTTTAATTTGGTTTTATATATTTTTTTGTTGTAGATTTTGTTTTATATTTTTGGATCAAGTCCCAATTTAGTCATATATTTTTTAGTAAAGTGCACAATTGATCTCATATTTTTGGGTCAAGCGGAATTGATAATGAAATCTTTTGCAAAGATATGAGACTAATTCTCCAATAATCTTACCAAAAGACATGGAACAAAAGATTAGGAGATCAAATTGAGATATTTTTCAAAGAAATGAGACCAAAAGTTCAAAAAAAAAAAATACAATACCAAATTGAGAACTGAAAAAAAATATGAGATCAAATTTACACTGTGATATTATTATTATTATTAGTTGTTGTTATTATTATTATCATTATATTTTTATTTTTATTATCATTTTATATTATTATTAATGTTTCTATTATTATTATTTATTAGTATGGACGTGCATCCCCTCCTTTATATGACACCAAGTAGATTTTATTTTTGATTTTTCTCTTTTATTGGATGTGTGGATGGATTTCATTCTAAAAAAAATCAGATTGCCTATCCTTTAATTCAACAAGATTTTGGACGTGCATCCCCTCCTTTATATGACACCAAGTAGATTTTATTTTTGATTTTTCTCTTTTATTGGATGTGTGGATGGATTTCATTCTAAAAAAAATCAGATTGCCTATCCTTTAATTCAACAAGATTTTGGACGTGCATCCCCTCCTTTATATGACACCAAGTAGATTTTATTTTTGATTTTTCTCTTTTATTGGATGTGTGGATGGATTTCATTCTAAAAAAAATCAGATTGCCTATCCTTTAATTCAACAAGATTTTGGACGTGCATCCCCTCCTTTATATGACACCAAGTAGATTTTATTTTTGATTTTTCTCTTTTATTGGATGTGTGGATGGATTTCATTCTAAAAAAAATCAGATTGCCTATCCTTTAATTCAACAAGATTTTGGCATTTATTATGGAGAATTGTCAAAAGCTGAATGGGGATTGTCATTGCCTCATTGAGTCATTGGAGAGAAAAGGACAGTCATGAGGAATGTGTTGGGTTGTATCAAAGGCTAAACAGAAATGGTCTTATTTGTGTTTAGTTTTTAATTTGGCCTCATATATTTTTGAATTAAGTTTCAATTTGTTCATATATTTTTGAGTCAGGTGTAGAAATGATCTCAAATTTTTGAGTCACGTGAAATTAATGATAAAACTTTTTGCAAATATATGAGACCTATTTTCCAATTTTACCAAAAGATATAAAACAAAAAATGATATGAGACCAAATTGGAACATTTTCTAAAGATATGAGACCAAAAATGCAAAAAAAAA
>QANZ01046028.1:20492-37227 GCA_003254925.1 Chamaecrista fasciculata | reverse complement strand
AAAAAAAAAAAAAAAAATACAAAACCAAATTGAGAACTGAACAAAAGATATGAGATCAAATTTACACTTTGATATTATTATTTTATTTTTGTCGTTGTTATTATTATTCTTATTATCATTATATTTATATTTATATTTTTATTATCATTTTATATTATTATTATTATTGTTGTTGCTATCGCTTTCGTTTTGGTTATATCATTATAGCAATATTTTGGTTATATCTAGACCTGAACTTGGGATAAAATTTCATGATACTAATATATATCAATATTTTGGTTATATATACCCATCTAATTAATTGGTAATTGAGCTGACAAGCAAAGTAGCATATATGGTACGTAATCTTCAGACTATGATGGGTGAGCATCATTGGATTCTTTTTTTGGCCAGAGTTGAGCATTGGATTCGAATGAGTATTACTACATTCACATTAAGCTATAGCAGCAAACCACAATAGTTGATACTGAATTGCTTCATATAGTTCTTATATTACTACATTCCACATAGCAAAACAGAATTCAGATAAAGAAAAACAACCCATATTTTTCCAAATCCAAAATACATAATTCATACAACCATAAAGTCTGAAATTTGAAAATAAGTTATTTCATAATATAACATCACTTAGCAGCAGCAGCTTCTTTCCATTTGATCGGAAGTTCCTTACCAAATTCTAGAAGCTTCTCAGTCTCAGGCAAAAGACCCTTCACATTAGGATCATCAGAAAATCTTTTTGCCCATTTCACTAATTCAGGTGCTTTTGCTTCAACTAGCACTTTCCTTCCATTCATAGTCTCTATCACACTCAACCAACTCAAGAAGCTTCCAAATGCAATATCAACCAGCCCAATCTCATCTCCTCCGAAAAATGCCTTCCCTGATTTGCTGCATTTCTCCATCAAATCTTCCATTCTTACAACCACTTCTTCCAATTCCTTGAAGTATTGCTTCTTTGCTTCTTCATCTTCAGAACTCAGGATGTTTCTCAAGGACATGTACCACTATAGCCCATTTGAATTAATTGACACATTAGTATTGTGTTTATCAGTAGGGATGACAATATCAAAAGGGAATCAAGAGAAGAAATTAAATTAAGTAAACTAATAATTTGGTCCCTGAAAGATCATCGAGCTAACAACTCGGTCTCTAAAAGATTAAAATGTACAATTTAGTCCATGAAAGATGAAAACAAAATACTTTTTAGTCTCTGAAAGTAGGGGTGCGTACGGGCCGGGCCGGGTTTCTACGGACTCGAGACTCGGCCCGGTTCCAAACTCGCTGGGTCACCGGTCCAATCGAGCCATTTTTTTTTTGTAAAAAAATTATTTTAATTATTTATATGTATATTATATATTTTAAATTTGTTTATATTAAACATCCATTTAATGATATTTATACTAATAAAATAATTTAATATAATTTTTTATTATAAATCAATAAATAATAATAATACATATACATATATTATTTATTTCGTATAACAGAAAAATAATTACTTATAAAAAATATATATTTAAAAAAAATAAGTATACCCGGGCCGGGCCTAGGGTCATCAAACCTGGGACCCGGCCCAACCCAATTTTGGACCCGACCCAATTTTAAAAAAAAAAAGACCAGGCCGGGCTGAGTTAAATGGTATACTATTTAATCTATAAAAAAGACTAATTAGTATATTGTTGCATGTTTTGATATTTCAAGAACCAAATTATATATTTCAATCTTTCAAAGACTGAGTTATTTTTAAGTGACTAGTTTACTCAATTAAATACTTATTACTTACCTTGTCATCAATGTAGGCAGCCCAGAATCGAGCCATTGCTCGATCATGAGGATCTGTGGGAAGGATGGATGGACCAGAGGTCCAAACTTCATCAATGTATTCAACTATGATTATGGATTCACAGATAACTTTATCACCATGAAACAAAACTGGGATTTTCTTGTGCACAGGGTTTGATTGAAGAAGAAGATGGCTTTTGGGATACAAAGTCTCTTCAAGGTTCTCATATGGCAGAGATTTGATGTTGAGAGAAATGTTGACCCTCACGGAAAATGGACTGAACCAGCCACCCAAAAGCTTCAGGTTATCTTTTGCGTTTGCCATGAGTATCAAGTATCAAACACCAAATAGCAAACAGAGGATTAAAGTTTGTGACTTGTGAGATATTAAGTTAGGAGGCCAATGCTAAGGAATGAGGAGTATATAATGGAAAATTGTGGTCCCCAAGTACAACATAACCAGAAAATTGTGGTTCACAAGTATGACATAAACCTAGTAATGAGGTTGATGTGTATATCTTATCCTGAAACACGTGATGATAAGATTACGAGACAATATGTACCTTTCAAAGATGAAAATGAAAGATACCAACAAGTGTTTGGAGCAATGGTAGGCGAGCTGCACTCCAGGTTGAAGTACCCGGGTTCGAGCCCTGGAGTCGACATTTGTTGGGAGGGCTTTAACTGTTCGCTTCCCGGCTCGAATGGGATTAGTCTTTGCCTAGACCCTAACACGGATAGGTGGGGGACACCCATGGTATTTACCAAAAAAAAAAAAAGATAAAAATGACAAATCACTCTCAAAAGATAATTTATTTCTCAGACTTCAAATTTTTAGGGAATTCAGCATTGTTATTAAAACATTGAAGGCACTCTTGATCCTCAGGGAAAATGGACAATCCCAGTCACCCAGAAGCTTCAGGTGATTTTTTGCCATGGATATATATATATATATATATATATATATATCAACTGCACCAAAACCAAGCAATGAGGTGTTTGGGTAGGAAAACTTTGGTCCAGAATGTACTTAATCATCACAATAAAACTAATTATGGGGTGGGAAGATAAAATTTAAAAGTTGAATAATTGTCTTTCCACGGTGGACAGTCCTCAGTAGTTAGTACCAGCCACCGCTATTCATTTTTGTTCATCTGTTTTATGTTCTGAATATGCTTTCAGTCAATTGAGATTTCTTCAATTCCCATAATCCTGTCAGTTAGAAGGTCTCATGTTTAAGGGAGCTCTTCCAAGTTTAAAACAGGATACATAATAGTCCACAATTGCTGAATGACCTTAGCAGAAAGATTTACTGTTACTCAAGATTTCCAATTGTTCTTTTTGTTAACCATTACTCAGATTTTGATTTTGAAGGTGGGGATCAATGTTTGGAAAATTTTAATATGATATGGAATTGCTGTTACAACTTACATATGACAGTACAGCAAGAAGAGACACACAGTACAATAGAACTAGGAATTTATTAAATTTACACACTCACAAGTCACAGATTCTACTTCTTGGCAATTGCTGCTCTCCATTTGACCTGAAGGGACTTTCCAAGTTCTATGAGTTTCTCAGTTTCAGGAATGAGGCCCTTCACAGAAGGATCAAAAGCAAATCTCTCTGCCCATTTCACCAGAGAAGGAGCTTTTAATTCATCAATCACCTTCTGTCCATACACCTTCTCTATCACACTAAGCACACCCAAATGGCTCCCAAAAGCAATGTCAACAAACCCAATCTTCTCTCCACCAAAAAATGCTTTTCCTCCACTGAGTTTCCCAAACAAATCCTCCATCCTCAAAACCACTTCTTCCAATGTCTCAAAGTATGGCTTCCTTGCCTCCTCATCTTCTACAGTCATTATGCTTTTCATTGATGGATACCACTGACCCATATTCACACCAAAAAAGAAATATAAGGGAAACTTCAAATTCAACAGGATTGGCCAAAAGAAGACCAGAAAGCAGAATCAGTAAAGGAAGTAATGTTGAGAAAAATAAAAATAAACAAAATGGTTTGTTCTCTCTCTAAACCAGACTTGTACTTCAGTGAATTATTATTGCTAGGATTAAGTATTCTTAGTTGTTAAAAAATTAACCTTTAGGTCTTTTATGTTAATGAGCTTAGGTTAAGTAATCCTTATGAACTAGAGTTTTGTAGTTAAGAGGTAATTCATTCATCAACATTGTAATTCTTAATTTACATTGTGAGAGTTCTATGTTCTTGAGATGGATGTAGGCTACAACAACCAAACTACGATAATTTCTTCGGTTGATTTTCATTTGTTCCTTTTGTTAAAACCATTACTCAGATTTTGAATTTGAAGGTGTGGATCAATGTTTGGAAAAATTTTAGGGTAAATTACACTTTGGTACCCTATGGTTTGACCATATTTCACTTTGGTACCTTGTAGTTTAAAAAGTAACATTCTGATACTTTGTGGTACGCTCCGTTAATGCTTTGGTACCCGAAGCTTTAATTTCGTTTGAAAACTAACAAAACTTGGTACTTGTGGGACTATTTCGTAATTTTAACAAACTTTGAGGGACAAAAGACAATTTTAATGCACGAAAGAGAAGATGAAATTACTGAAACACCTAGAAATATCTAAATCTCTTCAAAACAATCATAAAAAATACAAAATTCTAGAATTATAATTTCTTGACAAAAGTTTTTTATTATATTCGTTGTAATGAGTAGGTTCAAGATATGCAATTTATTTTTGAAAACTATATTTGTATCAATTATTATTTCTTACTTGAAAGTGTTATATTACAATATCAGGAGAAGAGTAAGCCATGTGAAAATTTTTCCGTTTGCTCTCAAATTTTTACCACAAAAAGTTAGTTTTAGGCCAATATTAGGAGTTTTTAGTTTTCAATTTGTAGAAATTAACAAACCCGATAGTTTGAAATTTTAATTGTTATATTTGAGATATTTCTATTTTTATAAGTTTGTGGTAAAACTTTTAGAACACTCAAAATTAAAAAGTTCACTTGACTTTTTGTTCTGACATCGTAATATAACACTTTCGAGTAAGAAATAATAACGGACAGAGAAAAGTTTTTTAAAAATAAATTGTATATCTAGAATCTACTTATCACAATGAATCCAACGAAATACATTTTGTCAAGAAATTATAGGCTTGTTTGATTTAATTTTCTTAAAACAGTTTTTTTGTTTCTAAAAATAAAAAATAAAAAAATCTATTTGATGCAACTGTTTTATCAAATCAGTTTTAAAAACTGAAAAAACCAGAACATGTGTTACCCTTTTTTTTTTTACTTGTTCTTATCCCTGTTTTTTAGAAAATAAGGCTGAGAATGCTCTCATTGGTATTATTCTAACTATCACCAATGTCATCACTCTCACCGCACACATCAGATCATATACTTCAAAATTTCCAGAATTACTCTAACAATTAGATTTTTTAATTTTTGGCAAAAATACTATTGGTATCTCAAAGTAAGCGATCATTTTCAATTATACCTCCAAAATTTTATTTGGCAATTGTACCTCTAAAGTATAAGGTCAGTTTCAGTCATACTCCTAAATTTTTTTGAGTCAACTATACCCCAAATCTTTTTTTTTTGAATTAATTGTACCCTCGATCTTTTCTTTTTTGTGTTAATTATATCTCCAAATTGGGGGTATTTAGTAGTACAATTAATTCAAATGTGAAACATTCGGGGTATAATTGACTAAAAAAATTTTGGGAGTATAACTGAAACTGACCTCATACTTTGAGGGTACAATTGACTAAAAAAAATGGAAGTACAATTGAAAATAATTGCATACTTTAGGGGTTCCAATAGTACTTTTGCCTTAATTTTTTGTTTTGAAAAATTATTCTTATAAAAAAGTTTAAAAATTGTTTTTAAAAAAAAAAAGATTCAAACAGGTCCAATATTTCTAGAATTTTGTGTTTTTAAGAATTGTATTGAAGATATTTAAATATTTCTAGGTGTTTTAATAATTTCGGTCACTTTTTTGTATTAAAATTTTCTTTTATCTCCCAAAATTGGTTAAAATNGGGGGGGGGGGGGGGGGGTCGGCGTCACCCTCCGAGTAATGGTTATCTTCCAACTCCCAAAGGGTGGTTATTATTCACCATACTCCCCTCCGAAGATTTGGACTTATATGGTAGTGGCTTTGGAAATTTGAAAAGTCTGAGGGACACGTGGTGTAACGGTGGAAAAGAGTGATGAAGAAGTTTCATCATTGCGCTTTGCGGTTACCCGTGGTGCTGACGTTATTGTTGTCTTTTCAACTGCCTCTACTTTTGAATTTTGGGGTTTTATAAACCGCCATTCCTTTCGTATCCTGGTTTTCGACTTCTTGCGATTTTTGCTTGGAAAATCTACGAGTGTCGTTGGTCAGAGTTGAGTGAGTGTTCAGATTTCGTGATGGTGAAATCTTCAAAGCAGTGGCCAACCCGTAAGGGGTGGAAAGGGAAGTCGTCATTGCCCGGTCCTGATGACGGAATCCCTCTTGCCCGTCCCCTTTACCCCACAACGGCCCAAGAAAGAGGGATGACTGTTATTGAGAGAAAGGAAATGAAGGAAGATTGGGGGGGACCTACCATGGATCCGGACCTGTGGTGGCAGATTGAAACTAAGTTGGTAAGGGTCGAAGCTAATGGGGCTGAACTTCTTCGTCGTGCCCGTGGTGTGGTGCCTTGGGAGGACCCACAGGAATTACCTTACAAGAGTAGTATTGATTCCAAAATTGCAGCGGAGTTGTCGAGGTATGTTGATCCTGCCGAACTTGCTGCGTTAAACGAAACTTATTTCGCTCCTAGTATGCCTATGAGGGTATTAGGGCACGTTGCGCGGCATGTGAAGGGGACCACCGGGAGAGGTGGTAGTGAAAGGTACACTTTCGCGCACGAGGGATGCTTTCTCTTTAATGAGCACGTCTTGCAGAATGTTGGGATCAGATTTCCTTTCTCGAATTTCGAGATCGAAGTCTTAAACTACATAAACTGTTGTCCGGCTCAACTACACCCAAACTCTTGGCGCCTCCTCGCGATTTTGTAGAATGTTGCAGCGAGTTTGGATAAGAACTGACCGCAAAGGTTTTATTTTGGTCGTATAGGGTGGGGTGCAAGGGTGGAGGTTGGGTTACTCTTCAAAGCCTGAACAAGCCTGGTAGGTATAGTATATTGTCGGCCAATGTGAGCAGTGTGAAGAAGTGGCTGGATTACCACTTTTTTGCCTCGTGGGAGCCGTTGAATCGGTGCCCCTAGTATCTAGATGACGAGGGTCGTCCTCTGTTTCGTTCGTGGTGGTCGGAGCCAATTACCGGGCAAAGGGTATTGTCTAGGGAGCAGCTATCCGTGGGTGAAAATCAGGCAGTCGTCGCGTTGTTAGCTGCTTCCAAGCAGGACGGGAATGATTATAAGTTGTGGAGTAAGTATTTGCTGGTTGTTTATTGTTGTTGCTTTTGTTTTTGTCGTTTTGACTGATGTGGGTATGGTTTCCTTTGTTTCAGTCGCATATCACTTGAGGTTCCGTGGTCGAATGGAATATTTTACCCGGGCCTTTTCTTGCTGCGAGGGATTCTTGACTCCGTCGTCTCCGGGGACATCTGGTTTGCCCCGCGTACCTTCGTCAACCAGAAAGGGTGACAGGGTTGTCGCGGCTGCGACGAAGAAAGGGAAGCTTAAAGCGACGATTGTTGTGAGTCCTCCTGGTAAGACTACGTCACTGCCATTGGACCCATCTGTGACCGTTGCTGTGTCTACTCCGCCATCTCGTACTGTCTATGGTTCTCTTGCGGCGCAGGGATCTCCGGATGAGGCTAGGCCATCTTCTAAGAGACGTAGGCTGCAACTATATGATGATGAAGAAGATGCCGAGGAGGAGGATGCGAGTATGGTTTTGAAGTGTAAACAATCATCGCGATATTTCTCTGCTCCGAGGGGGGCCTTGGATAGTCCTACTACTCTTGAGGGTGGTCGCGAGGCGGAATTGGCGCCCGGTGCTCCTTTGGCTATGGCGAGGGATGATTCCATAGATGTTGGAAGTTTGTTATCAAGTAGCGATGACTCATTGGAGGATGATCTCTTGACCCTGAATGAGCTGCTTCATGGTGTCGCGGGCGTCGCGAAGGTGCCCGTAGGAGAGGGGTTGCCTGCAGGCGACAACGCTGTTCCTGCAGGTGGTGAGGGATTGCCTTCAGGCAATGACGCGGTTCCTGCTGGCGGTGAGGGGTTGTTTGCCGGCAGTGATGAAGTTTCCGTTGGCGGTGATAGGATGCTTACACCATCCCTTGGCACAGGTGGTGTGGTTGAGGATGTAGCTGGTACGTCAGCTAAAAGGTCCGTCGATGTTCTAGATCCCCGATATCTAGTTCCAGCCGCTGGACAAGGTATGCTACCCGCGGATATCCTTCATAGCGACATGAACCCCTTTCTTTTTATGGAGTCATCTTGCACGCGTTCGGGCAAGGATCACATGGAGGAGATGTTTGGGATGATTCCTCGGACTCTTGCGGCTGAGACCGTGAAGCATGATATGGAATCGTGCCGTTGGGCTGTCATGATGTACCATCAGTATGAGAATAGTCGTGAACAAACTCGCTTATACAAGGCAAAGTTGGCAGTTTTCGAAGAAAAGGTTGCCTTGTTGGGGAAACAGGTTGCAAGTCTGACTGATGAGCGTGATGGTCTCCTGAAGGAGTTGGAAGATGCCCGTGCTGCCGAGACGGTAAAGGTTGAGGAGTTGCTAAAAGCAAAGGCTGAAGAGCACAACAGATTCATCCAGGATCTCGTTGACAGGTATGAGTCTTCTACTGACAACCTCCCAAAGGAGAAATGTGTTGTGGAAGATCAGTGCGGTATCGAGCAGATGGTGTCGAAGACTGTGTTGCGGGAGGTGCAGGAGGAGAGGAGAGAATTAGAGCGTAAGGTGGCTGAAGATGTAGCCTCTTTGAAGGCGATGTTTGCCGATGAGGTGGAGAAGCTGGTTGCGGATCATGCCGAGGATGTGGCCTCCCAACGGAGTCAATGGTCATTAGAGATGGATGCTCTGCGTCGCGAGCATTCTGCTGTCATTCGGGATTTGGAGGCCAAGCACCAGATTTCGATGGGTCGGATGGCCACGACTCATAGCATTTCCCAAGATGCTATGGCGAAGCGGTTGGACGATACTTTGGAGCTAGAGAGGGCTCAGTTGCAATGGGAGGGTCATTGTTTTTACGAGAGGTTTCATCAACGGGGTCCGACAGATTGTCCATTACAATCCGAGTGCCACCAATGGCTTGGATGACTTGTGTCCGATTCGGGAAGTGTCCAATGGTGAGATTGTGGACCGAGTGCGCCCTCTGGAGAAATGTCCGCCGCATCCCACCGATCCGACTGAGATAGTGGGGTCCTCTAGGAGTAAGCTTAATGTGAGAAAGATGCTTCTCGGAGTGGTCGTAGATGTTCCAGCTGTGCGGGGAGCTATAGCGGAGGGGTCCCCTTCTCTTCCGGGTGCAGAGTTGTTTGCTAATGTGGGCATTGTCCGAGGGAGTGAAGCGCCCAAGGTTGACCGGGGCATTCCCCCGGATGGTTCTGCAATGATGGATTCCTCGGTAGAGGATTATCTTGTTGAGGGGGGTGGGGATGATTCTGCTTTGCCCACCGGAGGAACCTAGATAATCATTTTTTCTTTTTGGGATGTATATATATATTTTTTTGTAAAGAGGACTTGTTACAGTTTATATATGTGCAGTGCCAGCACTTTTGCACCTTATTTGTGATGTTGCAACATGTATTCTTTATCTATGTTAGCAGATTATCGTGTTTAGTATTGTGTCACATTGTTTTCTTCGTGAGTTGCTCGTGACGTGGCTAGCCGAGGCAGGTAACTCCGACCTGCGGGGCGTTGTTGCCCATTTCTAGGCGTGGGGAGGCGTCCCTCCCCGCCTGCATAGATAAGCGAGTGCTTGTATCGTATTTGAAGTAGAAAAAGTAGAATAACTATTTCCATTAAGTTTACTGAAAGTTACATAGGATAATCTTGTCACTTGGACAAGTATCTTTTGAGTTTTCCTATGTTCCAAGGGTTAGGAAGGTGTCTCCCTCCCATGGTCTCTAGGCGATATGCTCCGCCTGGGAGTACTTCATAGATCCGATATGGACCTTCCCAGTTGGGTCCTAACTTTCCTTCAGCGGGATTGACCCTGTTGTTAGCGACTTCCCACAGCACCAAGTCGCCGGCACGCAGGATGCGTTTCTTGACTTTGGTGTTGAAGTAGTTCGCGATTTTCTGCTTGTAAGCCGCCATTCGGATGAGTGCCATTTCTCTCATTTCTTCGGAAATGTCTAGCGAAGCTTGGCGTTGAGCCTGGTTTTGTTGTTCCTCATAGAAGAGGACCCGGTCGGATACTGCTTCGATTTCCACGGGGATGATAGCTTCACAACTGTAGGTGAGGGCATACGGGGTTTCTTTGGTCGCGGTTTGTTTTGTAACGCGGTAAGACCATAAGACCGAGGGAAGTTCATCTACCCACCTGCCCTTTGCACTATCCAATCGTTTCTTCAGCCCCTTAAGGATGATCCTGTTTGCCAGTTCCGTTTGACCGTTGGAGGCCGGATGCTCCACGGATGTGGTTTTCAGCTTGATGTGATAGTTTTCACAGAACTCCTAGAACTGTTGGCTGATGAATTGGCGTTCGTTGTCTTTTATCAGGGTATGCAGAACGCCAAAGCAAGTGATGATGTTCTTCAGCATGAACTTTGTCATTGCTGTTGATGTGATGGATGCTAATGGTTATGCTTCTATCCATTTTGTGAAGTGATCAACGGCAACTACCAGGAACTTTCTTTGGTTCGTTGCTTGTGGAATTGGCCCCAGGAAGTCTATTCCCCATACGTCGAATGACCACGGCGCCTTTAATGGGTGCATCTCTTCGGATGGTTTGTGTATCACGTTTCCGTGGCGTTGACATTTATCGCAGGTCTTTACCAGTTTGTCTGCGTCTTTGATGATTGCGGGTCAGCAAAATCCTGCTTGGAGTGTTTTCTTTTCAGGGTAGCGGGAGCCTGGTGCGAACCGTATACCCCTTCATGTAGTTCGTGGAGGATATAATCTGCTTCGTTCAGGGGAACACATGTGAGAGAGGGGGATGAGAACCCTTTCTTGTAGAGAGTTTCTCCGCATAGGAAGTACCTAGCGGCTCTTCTCGACAGATTCTGCGCTTCTGCCTTGTCTGCTGGGAGGGTGCCATCCTTCAAGTATTGGATGATGGGTGTCATCCAGGTGGAGACTTCATCAATCTGGTATATTTCTTCCTCGTGAATCGAGGGTTTCTCTAAGGAGGTGCAGATGATAGAGTCTCTTCCTGCTTTGTTAGATTTGTTGGCTAGTTTCGCCAGTTTGTCGGCACGTGAGTTCTGGTTTCTGAGGACATGACGAAATTCAATTTTCCGGAATTTTGTCGTTAATTGCCGTGCTTTTGAGTGGTACTTCAGGATGGTCTCCTCCTTGGCTTCGAACTCACCATTCATTTGTTGCACCACCAGTTGGGAGTCGCTGAACACAAGGAGTTCTTGTACGTTTACCGTGAGAGCCAACTCGAGGGCTGCCAGTAAGGCTTCGTATTCCGCCTGGTTGTTCGTAGCCAGGAAGAGTAGATTCGATGGCTTGTTGAATGACCATCCCATATGGTGCTTCGAGGATAAGGCCAGCTCCCTTTGACTTGTTCGACGAGGCGCCATCCACGTGTACTACCCAGGTGGTGTTGAGTTGTTCCGGCGAGGTCATTACCGCGACAAAGTTTGCCAAGGCTTGTCCTTTTATTGCTTTTCTCGGCTAGAACATGAGTCCGAATTCGGAGAGCTCGATGGCCCAATAGGATAATCGTCCAGCTACGTCGGGCTGGTGTATTATCTGCCTCAATGGTCGATCCGTTCGGACAATGATCTCGCACTGCTGGTAGTAAGGTCGCAGCTTCCTTGTAGAAACGAGTAGAGCAAAGGCCAACTTTTCCAGCATGTGGTATCGGAATTCCGATGGTGTTAGGACTTTGCTCGAGAAGTATATTGGCCTCTGTTCCTCTCCGTCCTCGGTGACCAAGGCAGAGCTGACTTCCACCTCGTTGGCGGCAAGGTACACGTATATCGGTCTTCCCTGTCGAGGGGTAGTCAGTATTGGCGGCTTGGCCAAATACTGCTTTAGCTCTTGGAAGGCCCGGTTGCACTCCTCTGTCCATGCGAACTTCTTTCCCCCTTTGAGGGTTTCGAAGAATGGGAGGCAGCGGTCGGCGGACCTGGCTAGGAAGCGGTGAATGGCGGCAATCCGGCCAGTGAGACGTTGTACCTCTTTAGGGTTCTTCGGAGGATACATCTCTATGATGGCTTTGCATTGGTCTGGATTGACTTCCATTCCTCGCTGAGAGATGAGGAACCCGAGGAACTTGCCTCCTGAGACGCCGAAAGCGCACTTGGACGGGTTGAGGCGCATCTGGAAATGTCTTAAAATTGCAAAGATTTCCTCGAGATCTTCCAGGTGGTTTCCGCCAGACTTCGTCTTGACGACCATGTCGTCGACGTATACTTCGATGTTCCTGCCGAGGTGGTCCATGAAGAAGAGGTCCATCATCCGCTGGTAGGTAGCGCTGGCGTTTTTGAGGCCGAAAGGCATGACCTTATAATAAAAGACTCCTTTATCTGTGATGAATGCTGTCTTTTCTACATCCTGCGGATCCATGCGGATCTGGTTATATCCGGAAAAGGCAACCAGAAAGCTTAGCATGGCGTGGCCACTAGTTCCGTCTACTAGCTTGTTGATGCTGGGAAGGGGATATGGATCCTTTGGGCATGCTTTGTTTAGGTCGGAGAAATCAACACACATACCCCATTTGTTGTTGGCCTTCTGCATGAGGACCACATTGGATAACCAGGTTGGGTACTTGGTTTCGCAGATAAATCCTGCCGCGAGTAGCTTGTCAACCTCCTCTCCGGCTGCCTGCTGGCGCTGCTGGCCTAGGTTCCTCTTCTTCTGGAAGACGCCTGGTCTTCCGTCTACGTTTAAAGAATGGCAGATGATGTTGTGATCGATTCCGAGCATGTCTGATGGTGACCATGCGAAGATATCTTTGTTTCGAAATAGGAACTGTATCAGTGCTTCTTTTTCGAATGGAGGGAGTGTGGCGCAGATGTTGATTGTTTGCTCTGGTGCCTCCGGGAATGCTATCGCTTCCATCTCATCCGACGGTTGTGGATGGTTCTGAGGGATTTCGTCTCTCAGGTCAGTAATTTCGCAGTTCATGACAACGTGTTCCTTTTCTTTCCCCTTGTCCGAGGGGGGTGTGAGGGTACCCTCTTGTTTTCTTTCTTGGCTAGGCTCGTGGCATAGCACTGCCTTGCAATCTCCTGATTCGCCCGCACCTCTCCTATAGCGTGTGGGGTGGGGAACTTCATTAACAGGTGTGCTGTTGACACAACGGCTCGCGCTGAGTTTAGGGAGGGTCATCCGAGAATAGCGTTGTATGCCGAGGGTGTGGCGACAACAACAAAGGTGGTCGGTATACAGAAACATTTTGGATCTTCCCCCAAGGTCAAGTTCAGCTCATTCATTCCCTCTACGGGGACTTGTGCTCCCGAGAAACCAATTAGGTGCCCGTTGAAAGGGGGAGAGTTGATCTCTGCTGAGATTCATGCTTTCGAAAGCCTCCCAAAACAAGATGTCGGCGAAGGATCCCTGGTCAGCCATGATTCGTTTGACGTTGTATCTTCCTATTCCGGCGGTGATAACCCTTGGATCAGCTTCTTCCGAGTCTATGTCCGCCAATTCTTCGTCGGTGAATATTATTGGTTCGCCTTGGGGGACATGTGGTTTTTTGAGATAGTCTATCTTCATGACTGATCTCCTCATGCGCTTCCATAATTGGGGGCCTCTTCTCCGCCGATCTACTACACCGGCAATGACATTGATGGTTCCCAGTAGTTGGGAGCCTGCTTTGTTCCCTCCAGTTCCGCCTTCTGGGGGTCTGTCGTCGCAGCGAGGTTTGGGCTGGCGGGTTTGCTCTTCGCGGTGGGAGTCTCTGTCCTCGTCCCCTTTTCGTTTGTGATCTCTCTTCACATATTTCCCCAGGCACCCATTTTGGATCAAGGTTTCTATCTCATCCTTCAAGGCAATACACTCGTCTGTTGTGTGTCCATAATCCCGGTGGAATTTACAATACTGGTTCTAATCCTTGAGCCTGTCGTAGGGCCGTGGCTTTCTGGGGTGAGGAGAGGGAATATTCCCAGGCCCTCGGACTCTGCTAATATCCTTGACCGTGGGACGGTGGGGACAGTATAGACGTTGAAACGCACGCGCGAGGACATCGGCGGTCGGTCCTTTCCTCTCTCGTGCTGAGGGTGTTTGGGTCTGTCTTGTCTATGGTGGTCTCGGCGACGTTGGTCATTGCGATGCTGTGGCGACGATTGCTTGTTGCCTGGGCTCATTCTGGCGAACCTTCTCTTCTACGATGTGAAGGCGTCTTCTTTGATAATGAATTCCTGAACCTTCGCCAGTAACTCTTCCAGCAAACTTGGATGCATGAACGCTAACTCCTTGTGGGCCTGTCCGGGTCGGAGGCCTGCTTGAAAGGCGTGTATCGCAACGCTATCCTCCAGGTCTTTGACGGTGAGGCACTTCTGATTGAAGCGGCGCAGGAAATCTCGGAGGGATTCATGTTCTGCCTGATGGACATCGGCGAGGACAGAGGCCGGCTGCTTGTATACCACGCTAGTGGCAAATCTTTTCTTGAAGAGGTTTTCCATATCCCTGAAGCTGTGAATGCTATCATTTGGGAGTTTGGAGAACCAGATAAGACCTTCTCCGACTAGTGTTGTCGGGAATGGTTTGCACTTTTTTCCCTCCGAGAGGTTTGCAATCTGCATGTAGGTGTGGAACTATCGGAGGTGGTCCTCCGGATATTTTGTCCCATCGTATCGGGGCAACTTCATCGGCATTTTAAAACCAGTCGGCAACTTGTCCTGCTGGATGTGTGGCGCATAGATGCCAGGAGATGGTACCGGGGGTGTCGTGGTCGGCGCTGGAAGTGCCGTAGGGGGGTTGGTGGTTGTCACTGTTGTGCTAGGAGACGGCAAGTGCCAGGCCAAAAGGTGCCACAGTTCTGTCGGAACATTCCACTGTTGCAACGTGGACTCTGGCAACCCTTGGGGGAGGACGGTCTGGTTCTACGTCACTGGTTCATCTTGTTCTGCGTTGGTTTCTTTCTCTCGACGTGCTGTGGGATGTGTTTTGGATGTGACATGGCCCTCGGGTGGTGGGGACTCCGCAAATTCGGCTACCTGCTTCCCTTTAGCGTTGGGGCTGGTTATCTAGTCGAAACGCTTTTCCATGAACTGGTTGAACTATTCTTCCATGTTTCGACGTAATGAGGCCATGTCAGCCTTGTGGGCTGCTCTCGAGTCTCGCAGCTCAGTCTGGATGATTTCTCGTATTTCGTTTGTGTACGCCGGAGGCGTTGTGAGGGCCTCCTCGTCCAGATGACTTCCGGGTGGTCGGAAACCAGCGAGGGGGGTCAACGGTGTTGGTGTCATCTCGCTCCGTAGCAGGACGTTGGGAGCAACGTTAGTAAATCCTTAAGATATTGGATATCTTAAAATATCTCAATATATCTTTTGATTTATAATATTAAACTTAATATTATAATTCAAAAATCAATAGGTGGCAATTTAAATTTGAGACTCAAAATCAAATCTTGAGATCAAATCTTCATTGCTCAAATCCTATTGGTTGGAATGAGTCATGAGGAATTGATTTTATAATTTAAATATTACTTTAATATTATATATCATAAAATCGAATTTGCCCATATCTTTAAACTTGAAGTGCAAGATCAAATCTTGCACTCCAAGAAACAAGATAGGCGCCTCCCTCATGTAGCCTTGGAGGAATTCTATAGCAACCCAACCTCTTAGGTAGTTATAACTAATTCCTAACANTATATATTTAAATTTGTCCAACAAATTTAAATACCACAATCATAGATATTTATTTAAGACAAGATTTAATGTCCTAAGACATTTAACTATGTCTTAAATTGTGTCACCAAAGTGACTCACGAATTAACCCTAATTCGTGTCCCAAAAATAGCATCTTGATCCTGCTCATGTGTGACCCAGCAGGCCTCACGTGAAGTTGGCAGCAAGTCATCTTATGACTCACAAGTCGTGAGCGGACTCTAGCAAGCCATCACTGTTGGGAAATCCCCAGGGAAACACGCAGCGGAAGAAACATAAATTTAAAAAAAACTTGCGCCCCCGGGGAAAACCCACCCTGAGATCCGCTAGCTGAATTTAAAACCAGATACGAAAAGTGTTATACCTCAAGCTTTCAATCGGATTGGTGATACTGGTGAATCTAGAAGAACGTCTCCACGTCCTTCCTCTACCGGTGATCCACACAAATAGTTTCCCGAACACGAGGTGCTAGCCTCCACGCCTCTTTCTCCAAAGAGACTCGGGATCCAATCTACAGATTCTGAATTCAGGAACTCCTTCTCTGAACTCTGGTGGATGGCGCCACAGATCAACAATCAGCAACAAAACTCCTTTTGTTCTATTGTTGTCTTCAAACCCGTAGAACCCACAACTTTCGATTACTCTTCTAACTCCTTAGAAGAAAATCGACTTCTCTCCTAAGGAAGGTGGGTGTCGATTTTTCTCTCTCTACAAAGGAGGAATTCGACTTCTCTCTCTAAAGTGAGCTAGGGTTTCAGAATGTGCAAGGCATCAACTCCTGGAGCTAGGCGACTTTTGCAGGCTTATATTTACTAAAATTACACTAATTTTATAAATATAAAATCTATGATGTTCTATAATATCATTAATTTAGGCTTTGAATATCTAATTAAAATATTCCCAGAATATCTTAATTCAAATTCAAATTGCCAACTCAGAATCACAATTTGAAGATCAAATCTTCCAAGTGGGACCCATGAG
>QANZ01046028.1:0-10705 GCA_003254925.1 Chamaecrista fasciculata | reverse complement strand
TTGAAATTCGATCATACTTAGTGGCGCCTTAAAGCCGCCACAAAATCAGCATTAGTGGCGCCTCTTTAAGGCGTCAGTAAATTGTGGCACTTGCAAGCCGCCACAAAGCATGTTTAAAACTTGAAATTCGATCATACTTAGTGGCGCCTGAAAGGCGCCACAAAATAAGAATTAGTGGCGCTTACGTGGCGCTTACCTGAATGTGTCACTAAAGTTCGTCTCGACGCCTCGTTCTATGGCGCTTTGGCAGGCGCCACTAAACCAAATTTGTGGCACCTAAAGCGCCACTAAAACACCTTTTTAGGCGCCACAAAAATGCAGTTTTTTTGTAGTGCTAATAGGTGAAACAAATCAAAGCCTAAGAGAAATTAAACCATCTATGATGTATAATTAAGCCCCACTAGTAAATAAACAGACGCACCAAATAATATGAATTTAGGAAATACAATAATCACATGATTTGTTTAACAATTACATGTAATCTTTGGCCCGATCATATATATATATATATATATATACTCACACAGTCACACTTAATCATCAATTATAGATAAGATTTATAGGAACATTTTGTGATTTGGTGCATGATATGGCTGCCGCCCATGTATGGAAGATGGTGGTTAGCACTTCGAGTCCATCACAAAACTGAAGATATAATGATATATCGAACTCAACAATTAGACAAGGGAACACATATATAATTAATCTACTGATTCATATGCAGTCTAGCTTTTGGCCAAAAAAAAAATGTAGTCTATCTAATCATTAATTAATTGTTGTAATTAAATGTTATTATAAAATTATGAATCAGCTTCAACAAGCTAAGAAAACCCCTCCTATTATAATATATATAATTGAATATCCAACTCCCTCCCAAATCATTGTTGATAGCGCATCTATAAATATTTCGTGGAAAACTTTTATAATTTACAAGATTTTTTGTCCCCCTAAGTGTAGCCTATATTAATATATATATATATATATATATATAGACAACATAATTAATAGGCAAATAAAAACGAAATTCTTTAAATGGCTTGCAATTTTTTCTTTTATTTCATCACTAATGGTAATATAATATAATTAAAGATGATGTCGTGGAATTATAAGAGAGCTCGAGAAAATAGCTATTGATCGAGCATGCATGCATTATATTCATGTGCCCCCTATTGGCTTTATATATGTCAGAAAAATCGAAGCAAATCTTGCATATGATAGCAAGTTAATCATATATTGATGAAGAGTGTACTGTTTAATTAGTAGAAGCTTGTATGTGGGAACAAAAAATATCAATAATTAATATATATATATATATATATATATAATATCATATATGCCATTCTCGACGATTCCCTTTAACCTGTGTGTATATGTCGGAGAGATCGAGTGGCAATAAACAATTAAAACTAAAGACCACCAAAAAGAGATAAAAAAAATTGGATAAAAATTTAAATTGGAATACTAATTATTAATTCTTATTAATATGGTTGTTAAAATCAAGAGTTAAATAATAAAATCAAGATTTTATCACTGAATAATAAATAAAATAAGTAATATTAAATTATCAACTTACTTTTTTTAAAAAAAGGTAATGATTGTGTTTCAGTTTTACCATTCAACAGCTACCTTGGTCGTAGTTGTGCATGTTAGGGGATATGATTCCAAACACATTTGATCAATTCAGATCACAATGAAATATTTTCAATTATTTATATATATATATTGCATAAAAAAGAAAGAAAGAAATATTACGTTTCAATACTAAAAGAATATCTAAAGAAGAATCCTTAACTAAGTTGATTATTTTTTTCAGATATTTTAAAATTTCTGAAAATAATAATATTCTTCAATCAGTATTTCTAAAACACACTGATTACAAAAACTCTCATTATTAATATTAAATAGATTAGTTACAACTATATAATTAGCATCCCATGATCCCAGATTCCCTCCACTTAATTATTAATTACACAAACGATATTCAAATTATTGTGCAAGTAATTAATTAATTAAGTATATATGACACATGTGGATGACTCTTATCAGAAACCTAACTAAACTGAAATGTCTGATCACTGGTCAACAAATAAATGAGAAGCAGAAACAGAACTCAGACAAAGATCATGAACAAATAAATTAGAAGATAGCGCCAGAAAATATTTTGTGAGAGCTTTGTGTTCCCTATTCCATCAACAAAAACTTATCTCCTCATCTTAAATAAATTTTATTGGTGCTTTTAATTTGTTTCATGATTTGTTTTGTTTTTAATTTGGAGAGAAGTTTAAAGCACACAAAAAG
Source organism: Chamaecrista fasciculata (assembly GCA_003254925.1). Classification (NCBI taxonomy): domain Eukaryota; kingdom Viridiplantae; phylum Streptophyta; class Magnoliopsida; order Fabales; family Fabaceae; genus Chamaecrista; species Chamaecrista fasciculata. The sequence goes on along the minus strand of QANZ01046028.1, from coordinate 8,407 downwards.
TGAATGCCATGATGTGCAAAAGTAGACATACAACATTTGTTTATCCTGCTCGATCTCCCCCTTTAATTTTCTCTACTTTAGCTTGACTCACCAAGGTGGCACACATTTTTAAAAAGAAGAAAGAAATACACTAGTTAAAGTGATTTAGGTAAATTAAATCTAGAGTAAATTAATTGTTTAGTTGTTAAGATATATGGTAAATTTTTAAATTTAATCTTTAAAAAAGTAAGATTATAAAATTTATTTTTCAAATTCATTTATAATTGATTGTCACTTTTTTATTTTTAAAAATTAAATTTTATAATTTTATCTTCTAAACAATAAATTAAAAAGAAATTCATTTTCAAACAATTAAATCATGTCAACAAATGAGATGGTTATATATATTGGGATAAATTGCAATTTAGCTATTTATTTATTTATTTATTTTGGTGATTTTAGTTTTATATATATTTTTTCTAAAAGCTTCACTTATTAGATTCAATGACAGAATATGGTTATATATTTCTCATTTTAAGTTTGATTGCAATGAGTTCAGAATCATCACAAGTTATTCTTGATGATTCCTTTTTTTATCTAGCTGGAATCATTAGCAAACAATGTCAAATTGGGTTCCAAAAGTGAGTTACTCGTTTCACTATTATAAGAAAAAATGGTTATATATTTCTCATTTCATGACTGATAGAGATGAGTTCGGAACTATGTGTTACTTTTGAGAAGTTATTTTTGTTTTCAGTTGGAACCGTTAACAAATGAGGTTCAATCAGACCCGGAACTAATTATGGAACCAAAAATTGAAAAACCACTTTCGGACCTGATTTGAACTCATTTGCTGACAGTCTCAACTAGGCGGAAAAATGACTAATCAAAAGTAACATGTAACTCTGAAATTATTACAATTGGACTTGAAATGAGAGAAATATCACCTAATTCGCTCATTTGACTATGAAACGAGCAACACACTTTTGTTTGTTGATAGAGTAACCTCTAGCTCTAAACTCGTCGCAATCGAATTTGAAACAAAATAGATATAATGTTTCTCTCTGGTGTATTTATAATATATGCATGTGTACATTTTTGTTGACTTATATATAAATGAAATATCTATCAAATAAATCTCAAAAAGACATCAATTAGGTCTCTAAATAAAACTGACTTTAACTATACCATAAATTAAGGTATACAAAGTTGAAGATATGATCAGGCTCACTTCACAGGTAGGTTTTAAATATAAAACAGAAGTTACTTTCTGCCACATAAAGATGAAATTAAACTAAAGTGTGGTTATGAACAGATGAGTGACACATACACACATAGTTCCAGAAAATTATAGAACTGCCTTGACAAGAAGCAGCTTTACAGTGAGGATATCATATGCTTGAGAGTCACATGTTTCAAACTTAGTATGCACCATGTACGTAAAAGCTGTCCCATGTGTTGTTGATAAAGCAAACTTGAGAAGAAAAGTAACGGTGGTGACTGGTGACCATGTTTCATGCTACTTGATTATCAGACAAATTAATAAAACTAATTAAACATACTAAGTTCTAATTGCATCCCAAGGATTGTAAATTAAAGAATGGTGTTGTCCATGACTGCATGTTAAAAAAAATATATAGTTCATCACATTGATCCAGTAATATATATAACATATTCTTTACTTTTGAGCTGTTAAAATAAATTGATGATATATATGTTAGATTTAGATTTTTTCCAACCCATACTTATAGCACTCTTTCAAACCACTTAACTTACGGATTAGTCTGTTTCTTTTTTTTTTTTCATAAAACAATTCGCCTGTTAAAAATAACTTGCTGTGTTCGTTGGACGATTTAGATTAGGCTCGTGACGGGTTAAAAAAATATCAGTTGAGGTGGGTCAATTCATTATAAACAATTCAAAAATTTTATATTCATACCTGTTGGTGTTGGTTCGTGGGCTAAATGAACCGGCCCAAATAAAAAAACCCTTTTTAAAAAAATAAAATCAACATATTTTTACATTTTAAATTATTATATAATATTTCTATAATAAGAAAATTATAATTAATTGATATTTTAATATGAATAAACTTTTATAAAATAATTATTTTATTCTTAAAATTTATTTATTTGGTAAAACTAAAAGTATTATATTTCATGAAAAACACTTTTGAATTTTTTGGTTTGATCTCATTTGTTGACACTTTCAACTGGGTAAGAAAAAGACTTGTTGAAACTTGAGAGTAACTCGTAACTCTAAACTCGTTGTATTCAAATAGAAACGAGTGAAATATGACCAAAATTTTTTTTACTATGAAATTAGTGGCTAACTTTCATGACCTAATTTGATTTTGTTTGCTGACGACTCCAACTGGATAAAAAAATTACTCTTCAAAAGCAACACGTAACTTTAAACTAGTCACATTCAAATTTGAAACGAGATAAATATGACCATATTCAATATTTTGATATAACATGAAACATTTGGTTAACATTTGCTTATCAAAATATATATTTAGAACCAAAATGAACATTTGAACTTTTGTTTTTAAAATGAGAAATCATGAAAATAAGAGAAAAATAGTAAATAAAAAAGTTATCATTTCATATTTTTGAATAGAACAAATGAAGTACTATAAAGTTGTTTAACATTAAAGACAGTAAGAAAATCTTAAATCATAATACAGTGTGAATAAGTAAAATTCTTTTCAAGTATATAAAATAAATAATATGTATACCCTACAGAATTCTGGAAGGGAATTGAAGAAGAAACCAAATATTCATGCTCTCTCTCTCTCTCTCTCTCTAGCTCTTTCTCTTTCTCACTCTCACGGTCTCACTCTCTCTCCTTCTCCTTCTCTCTCTCTCTCTCTCTTAAAGTTTGACGGTTGACCAAACAAAGAGTAGCTGATCTGATCATGTTTGAGGGGACACAAAGCCTACCCTCTCAGTTAATGCCACGTGTGAATACTGACACCACCCTCCCATTACTAACTTAAAAAAATCCAAACACTTTACAATGTCCATGTGCTCTTCCCTCCTCTTCACCATGTGAACTTTCTTTTTAATTTACTAAATCAATGATGTAGTTCTAGTTAAAAAAGATAATAAGTTTTTTAATTTAAAATATCAAATCTATTTTTTTTATAAATTTTATTATAATCAAATGATGTTTAATAAGGTAATTGGTGAAATGACAATTATGTTTATCATTAAATATTTATTATTATTATTATTGAAATGGTTATAGTGATCGATCTTATATAATTATTACACTTTTATTAAGAGATTATATTTTATGATTTTATTTTTTTAAAAATTATATTGAGAAACTTATCATATTTGGTTTTAGTTTTTATTTTCAAATTTGGTTTTAGTTTTTATTTTCACCTTTAAACTATAAGCTTGTAAATTAAATTAGATGAAAAATCAAATTTTAGCCAAAACCTTATTTTTATTTAAGCTTCAATTTTTTATTCATTTTATATACGGATTTATTCTTTGAAAATTTAGGGAATGAGCTAAATTATTAAAACCACTATGTTGACTCTTAATCTGTAACTATTCATACACACTTTGTGATAATTTTGTGATTGTTCATATTTAATATTTGACAGTACTTCTAATAAAATTACTTTGAAAAATGTGAGAAAAACAAACAAATAAACCAAACTTAATTAATTTTTCAAAAATAAAAAAGAAAAACATGAATTTGATTATACAGATATATATACACTTGAAATAATTAAATTAGATACGTTATGTCTTGACATTATTGACTTAGCTACTCAATATTTTTTTGATCTCAATCAAGTCGTGGCCGTATTTATAAATATCACCATATATATGCATGATGAATTGCCAAATTGAAAATGAAGTAGTATGAAGGCAGTGGTTATGGACTTATGGATTTCACGTGGGTGGTGGGGGAGATAAATAGGAAGTGCATTTATGTAAAGTGGAAATCGCAATTGGAATTATTTGATCAAAGTCAAAGTTGCACTCGTGCATACATACATGTACACATAATAAATATTAAATATATAATTGTGATCCTTTTTACATTGTACATCTCCTTTTATTTACATATACGGATCCATCTTTTTATAACAATGGGGTCCATGATGGTTTCATGACCTGAATGTACTGTGTCTTCTTCTTATGGGCATATTTACCATTTCAGTCTTCAATATGAAAGCGAAAATTGCAGTCAATTAGTTCAAGTTTGTTGGCGTTATATAGATAATGAATGTTAGTTAACTAATCAATGTATTGGGTATTTTTAAAAAAAACAAAAATAAAAGATGTTTGGATGTGCACATTTCAACTTGTATGTTTTCACCATGAAATTAATGGGGAAATAAAAAAGGTAAAGAGGCCAGCTTGTATAAATCACATTAATTATTTTATACACAAAACCAGCATATATGTTTTCACCTCGTTAAAGTGATATATATAACTGGTTTTTACTCATTTAGTAATGCTTGCATTCCATATATAAGAAACATGGTAATTAATATCAGTACTATTTTGTCTGATTCAGAAAAGTCCCCTCACTCACTCAACCGAAATAAATTTAATTTCTTACTATGCTACCTATAATTGAACTTCAACCTCGAGTGAGTTGAGAACGTGTAGTATTGAATCGTCCACGTTAATTAAAAAATATACAAATTTATAATTTAATACAGGATTTATCTAATATGCGCCCTTATGACACAATTTAAGATTTATTCTGATTGGTTAGTAGAGCATCTCATACATTAAAATCAACGAAAATTCATTTAAATAATAATTTTTAATGTTTGAAAATTCACTTGACGAATCAAAAGAAACTTTAACATGTGCCCTTAGGGCACATGTTAAAATGACCCTTTAATATATATATATATATATATATAAGGATTTATCTAACATGTGTCCTTATGGCACATTTTAAGGTTTCTTCTGATTGGTTAGTAGAGCATCTCATATCTCGAAGTCTACGAAAATTCATTTAAAAGATAACTTTTAATGTTTGAAATTAAAACTCACTTGACCAATCGAAAAAAACTTTAACATGTGCCCTAATGACACATGTTAGAAGGACTCTATATATAATATCTCAATTTGTACAATCTAACGTATTTTAATCTTTTTCAACTCCTCTTTTTAAGAATAAATCTTCATGAATATTTTACAACGACATCAAATGATTAGTTAAATCATTAATTCGTATATTTTTTTCAAAAATTAATTTATATATGTCAATTCGTGTATTAATTTCTCTATCATCCATGTGCATGCACACCCGGCTAACCCAAACCCTATAAAGTTGATGATCATTAATCTCTTTGATTTTGAACCTGGTGTGATTAATATAATGGCCCCAGAGAATATGTATGCGTATATTGACGTATGTATGTATATATGTATTATTATAATTGTATACATGGCTTGGGTAAGGTATTGTCAGTTTCATAGAAATATAATGGAGAACCAAGTGAATTTGGGAAGCAATAATATTGAAAGGAAAGGAAAGGCAGAGGATATATAATTGAAGGTAGGTAGGGCATAGGGTTTGATCGGAGTTGATATGATCTTTCCAATCACGATTGTATATGCCAATCCCTCTGCGCACTGCAACAATCAATTTGCTTATACACCACACCTATCATTCTATCTATTATCGATCATCCAAAATCCAAATGCATCATCACCATCAATAACGTAACATCTCCCTCTCTCTCTATATATATATATATACACTAGGGCTTGGCATGCCCGCACGTAACGTTTGAATTGATTTTTATATTGATAAAAGAGTAAGTTTAATTTGGGACCAATTTGAGAAATTATAAAAATATATAACTCATCTAAAATAAATAAAATATTTAGGTCCAATTTGAAATTACCTCATATGGAGAGAGTGAGTGGGGAGAGAGAGTGGTGGTAATTTTGAATTTTTAATTGTTTTTTGCATTTTTTTAATTCATTTAGTTTTTTAAAGAAGTGGGGAGAGTGAGTGGGAAGAGAGAGTGGTGATTTTTTTTTTAATTTTTTAATTCAATATTTTTGACCAACCATAAAGGGGTTTAACCATATAATATAATATAGATATAGATATAATATAGTATAGATATATATAGATATACAGTTATACACACACATATACGTACTTAGAAGGAATGGACCCACCATCTAGCTAGTCACTAGCACATTATTTCTCTCTCTATCTATTATAGATAAACATCTTACTTTGTTCCTCAAATTATGAGATTAGTTTCATTTTAGTTTTAGAACTAACTTTTATTATATTTTGGTCATAAAATTTTCACATCTATATCCCATTGATCGTTCAAAATGTGATTTTGTTTTATCTGTATCGTTATTTCTAATTTGAACAATTGAAATAAATTATTTATCTCTTATATGTGTCATAAAAAATGAGTCGACAAAGAGATTAAGAAATTTTTAAATACAGGTTATTAGAGATAAATTTGTGCTTAATTAATTTTTCTTTCAAAGAGAGAAAATTTTTATTTTTCTCTTTATCAACTCACTTATTATGATATATATAAGAGAGAAATAGTTCATATATCAACTGTTCATTATATAAATAATGACAAAAACCAAACAAAATCGCATTTTTGACTAACGAGGGAATAAAAGTGAAAAAAAATATGTTAGGACCAAAATGAAATTAATCTCTAGTTTGATGAACAAAATGATTATTTGACCTCAACTAAAAGATATTAGTGAAAACAAAATAAATACGTTTGATCTCTCTCTATATATAATGCATGCATGGGAGGGAGGTTGTTTATTTTGGTGATTGTGATGGATTTGTTTGGTGATTGAAGGGATTAAGGAAGGAATTGAAGGCAATGGGCATATATGCAGAAATAAATCAATAATATTGGATGGACCCCAAAGGGCGATGTACGGTCACATCCAGAAGATTGCACATAATCCATTCCTTCATGCAAACCCCTTCTTTTTTGTGATCCCAACGACACACTCAACACATTTCCTTCACTTTACAGTTTACACTTTCCTTCAATGCATGCTTCTTGCCATGCCTGCAACCTCCCTACCTATCTTCTCACTCTCGAAAACTCACTGCACAATTAATAAGTACCTACTGTTCCGGGAACAGGGGGTTCGTACTTGGAGGTTCAGAGCAACAATAGATGAATCACAGAAAAACAACAGATAAACAACAATAAAATATTACCGAAGTAAATAACAACAATTAAACAAGATGAAAGAATAACCCTTGGGAAGTTCTCGTTAGGGAAGAAGTAAAGCGCTAAGAATAAGCACTGGTAAGACAAGAGAACTTAGTGCAAAGGTAAATGAAAGTATGTTCGTAAGAGCTCGAATGGGAAATCTCTCAGACTCAGAAATGTTCAACCCCTTCTCTGAAGGGTGAGGGGGCTATTTATAGAGGTGACTAACAATGACAGTTATGCTGAAGGATGATGCTGAACGTGAAGCACCATGGGGAACATGGTTCCGTAAAATACGGAAAGTGGGCAAATGGGGAAGGTGTGACGTAAGATGCGGGAAAGTGGGAAGATGAGAGTGAGGTAACCGTCAACTCAAAGGAGTTGACGCGGGAAGGTGACGTGGACATCTTGGCAAGTAAGGCGAGAAGGTCTGAGCTCAAAAGAACATCACTTCATTTACTAAAGACTAAGTTCTTACCTTGCTTACTCAAAGCGATCGTGGTCAAGCACGAAGAAGCCTTTACTTCAATCCTACCAAGCCACATCCTAGGATTGTTCCCGGAGAAGGAGGGAGGATGCGTCTGTTGGAGATTGTGCCCTAGGGCCAATCATTTTATAAATATGTTTTGAACATATTAATTAATTTATGGAGATAAATTAATGGTTATCATATTATCAGCGTGTTTGCTATGATAACAATCCTTGATTAATTATATGATAAATAATCTAAAACTGTCCCTGGTCGATCATTCACGTGGGAGCGTAAATGAACCAAGACCAGCATGACCTCGGTGTATAGAGATACATGCACTAGATGCTTCTCGAGAGTCATGATGCAATTATGTAAGGGTTACAAGTTNGCGTCTCCCTACCTTCACAACATTCCCTACCTTGTCTAAGTAAGGATGTTGCGGGTGGCACGTGGCCTATGTCAAGCTTACATAAGGTGTCTTGCTCTTGTACACTTAGACATCTCTTAGACACCTTGGAGGCGTAGCCTTGGAGGCGTAGCCTTGTAGGTGAAGCCTTGGAGGCGTAGCCTTGGAGGCGAAGCCTTGGAGGCGAAGCCTTGTAGGCGAAGCCTTGGAGGCGTAGTCTTGGAGGTGAAGCCTTGGAGACGAAGCCTTGTAAGCGAAGCCTTGGAGGCGAAGCCTTGGAGGCGAAGCCTTGTAGGCGAAGCCTTGTAGGCGAAGCCTTGGAGGCTATGCCTAAGAG